>LOEQ01003211.1:17512-29286 GCA_001685075.1 Bramus lutescens | reverse complement strand
AAGTAGATGTCTTAATTAAGGGAGTCATTTTAGGGTTGACAAGAGTCTTGACTCTAGAGGGGCTCTCAGGTGTCCAAGGAAATGGCCCCAGCTTGTTCCTTGAGCAGCTGAGGAGAGGGAACATCAATTGGCCCCATCCTATATCCACACTGATGAATATCTTGCATATCATTATTTGTTTGTTTTTGAGGTAAGGTTTCTCCCTCTAACTGTGGCTGTCCTGGAATTTGCACTGTAGAAAAGCTAACCTTGAACTCAGATATCCACCTGCTCTGCCTCTGGAGTGCTGGGATTAAAGGTATTTGCCACCATATCTGGTGTTGAGTTATTTCTAGAAGTGACATCAGCTAGTGTTTTCACCAAGAGAAGGTGGTGATTTAGTTTATCATTTTTTTCTGTCACATTTAGAGGACTTTCATTTTCAAGGAACATAAAAGAAACCACATACTCAATTACAACCCTTCATTCAGTATTTCTTATTACATCCCTCAAGGCAATGACAAATGTGAGTTGTTAGACACAGGTGATGAGGAACAAATGCTGTGTGTGTTGTGTCATTGTGAGGCTGAAAACTAGAAGGTGCTCCAAAAATCCTTTCTGCTGGTTTCAAACACAAGAAAATGTTGTTGTTATCATTATTCTTCTTGTCAAAAACTATTAACTCATTAGACAAACATTTATTAAGCAATTAAATGTCATAAAATATTTGGCTGACTAGTACCAGGTGTTCAGGATGAGGACATACAACACAGTGCAAGTTTCCACAGACCCTGGTACTCTAACGTTACACAGCCCTGCAGTGGATCCCACAGTTGTCAGTCCTCTAATGACCACAGCCCTGCAGCGGATCCCACAGATGTCAGTTCTCTAACGACCACAACCCAGCAGTGGATCCGACAGATGTCAATCCTCTAACGACCACAGCCCAGCAGCGGATCCGACAGATGTCAATCCTCTAATGTCACACAGCCCTGCAGTGGATCCCACAGATGTCAATCCTCTGTCGATCCTCTAAAGTCACACAGCCCTGCAGTGAATCCCACAGATGTCAATTCTCTAAAGATACATAGCACAGAGCCAGGGCCCACAGACCCATTATTTTGAAGGCATGGGACATAGCATTTATTCTCATATGTCATATTACTTTCTTTTAAAATATTTATGGATTCAGGCCACCCAATTCATTCCATCTATTTTTAGATTTGGAGCAAGGATGGTCCATTTAGTTAGATAAAGCTTCCCAGAGGAGCTTAGCACAGATATTTGAAACAACTTCTTAACCACTGTTTTATTCTACTCCAGTAGATAGCTTGCATGTAATCTTGTTCAAATGTGTTCCTGGAGCAGTAGTTTCTAGAGTGATGAGAACAAATTAAGGACACATAGTTTATGTAACAAGATACGGTACTCATGGTTATGGAAAAGTCTTGGAAAGACTTAGGATCAGTAAAACACTAAATAAGCCTTCTTTTACCAAAACACCTATGATTTCTGGGTTGAAGAGTTTCCTGTGTCCGTACGGCAGAAGCTTTCCCTCACTGCATGAAGTTGAGGTTGCTTTTCGACTTCTTTACTAGTCTGTGAAAGGATAAAAGAATCTTGGGTTTTAAAAAGTATTTTTTTAGATATCTAAGACAATGCATACTACTAGAAGTTCAGTTCCCTGCCCACCAAACTCACACAGCACTTTGTCACTCTCTGGCTGGTCACCTATCCTATCCCAGTTCCATACACCGTAATCCTTAGGGCCAAGCATACAATAACGGCATAAATGCCATGCCCAACCAGAGATCATGCCTGTTACCAGGAGTTGAGCCCCCAACTCTGGCCAAGAACCCCTGATCAATCAGAGGTTACAAGAAACCCATCCAGGAACTTGAGTGGAGATATCTTGCTTAACGACAGGCCACACTGACCAGAAGACAAGATAGGAAGCTAAAATCAAGGGACAAAATACACATTCAACAAAAACAAACTTAGAACTGAACAACACTCTACTGAATGACTACTGAGTCCAGGCAGAAATAAGAAGAAATTAAAGACTTCCTAGAATTTAATGAAGGGAAATGCACAACATACCCAAACTTATGGTTATAGGACACAAGGAAAGTGGTGCCAGGAGGAAAATTCCTAGTACTAAGTGCCTATATAAAGAAATTGGAGAGATGTTGTACTAGTGCACTAAGAGGGAACTCAAAATTTCTAGAACACACACACACACACACACACAAAATCAAACACACCAAAGAGGAGTAGAAGTCAGAAAATAATACAAGAGAGTGATGAATTTAAGAAAATATAGAAAAAGAAAGCAATACAATGAATAAATGAAACAGAGAGTTGGTTCTTTGAGAAAACCAACAAGATAGACAAACCCTTATCCAAACTAACTAAAAGACATGGACAGAATATCCAAATCAACACAATTAGAAATGAACAAAACAACAGATACTGAAGAAATCTTAAAAATATTTAGGTCATATTTTAAAAAGCTGTACCCCACAAAATTGGAAAATCTACAATAAATGGATAACTTTCTCAATAGATACAACTAACCAAAGTTAAATCAAAATCAGATAAACAATTTAAATAGACCTATGAAACCTAATGGAATAGAAGAAGTTTCTAAAGGTCTCCCAACCAAAACCGAAATGAAACTATATAAAGTAAAAAAAAAATCCCAAAAGGGGGAGCAGACAAAAGAAAGAAAGAAACAAACAAACAAACAGGGCTAGGACAAGATGGGTTTAGTGTACAATTTTGCCAGATTTTCAAAGAGGAGTTAGCAATAATACTCATCAAATTATTCCACAAAATAGAAACAGAAAGAGTATTGCAAATTTCTATTTATGAGGCCACAGTCACCCTGATACACAAACCACATGAAGATTCAACAGAGAATTACAGACCAATTTCCCTTATGAACAAAGATTCAAAAATATTCAATAAAATGCTTGCAAACCAAATGCAAGAATGCATCAAAATCTTCATCCACCATAACCAAGTAGACTTAATCCCAGAGATGTGGAAATGGTTCAATTTATGAAAATAAGTCAAAATAATTCACTGTATAAATAAACTTGAAAAAAATCATCATCGTCTCATTGGATTCCACAAAAATCACTCACAAAATTCAGCACCCATTCATGATCTAAGTCTTGAAGAGTGTAGGGATACAAGGAACATACTTCAACATAATAAAGAAAATTGACATCAAGCCAACATAGAATTAAATGGAAAGACAATTGACATCAAGCCAACATAGAATTAAATGGAGAGAAACATAAAGCAATACCATGAAAATCAGGAACAAGACAATGTGATGATTTGAAAGAAATGACCCTCATAGGGTGTGGCACTATTGGAAGGTGGGACTTTGTTAGAGTAGATGTGGCTTTGTTGGAGGAAATGATTCACTGTGAGGTTGGTCTTAAGGATGTTTTTGCTAAAGCTATATTTAGTATGACATACAGTTGCTTCTGCTACCTTAGGATAAAGATGTAGATCTCTCAGCTCATTCTCCAGAAAAATGTCTGTCTGTACTCCACTCGGAAGAAAATTAACTAACCCTGTGAAACGAAGCCAATCCCAAACCACTTAAATGCGTTTTTTTTTATTATAAGAGTTGCCATGATTATACAAGAATAGAAAATCTAACTAGGAAAAGGTTATCCATTTTCTCCATATCTGCTCAATATAGTACTTGAAATTCTAGCTAGAGCAATGATACAATATCAAGGAGATACAAACTGGAAAGGAAGAAGTCAAAGTATTGCTGTTTGCAGATGATATGATAGTACACATAAGCAACAGGAAAAAATCCAGCAGTGAACACCTACAGCTGATGCACACCTTCAGTGAACTGACTGGATACAAGGTTAATTCAAAATAATTAAGTAACCCTCCTATATACAAATGATGAATGGAGAAAGAAATCAGAATAGCAATACCCTTCACAACAAGCACAAATAATACAAATTATCTTGGATTAACCTTAACCAACTAAACAAAAGACTTGTGTGACAAATCTTCAAATCTTTGAAGAAAGAAAATAAAGAAAATATCAGAAGATGAATGTTCTCCCATGATAATGGATCTTATGATCAATATAATTAAATGGCCACCATACCAAACAAAACCTTCCACAAATTCAATGAAATCCCCATCAAAATTCCAAGACAATTCTTTAAAGATCTGGTAAAAGTACAATATTCAACTTCATATGGAAAAACAAAAAATTCAGAAGAGCTAAAACAATCCCGTACAATAAAAAACATTGTTATTTTAAACTATACAGAGCTATAGCAGTAAAAACTGCAGAGTACTGGCATAAAAACAGACATGTTGGTCAATGGCATTGAGCCAGACTCACACATAAGTCCACACACCTAAAGAAACTTGAGTTTTGATAAAGAAGCCAGAAATGCACAATGGAATGAAATAAATCATCTTCTACAAGTGTTACTGGTCTTGCTGGATATCAGTATGTAGAAGAATACAAGTAGATCCATGTTTATCATCTGATGGAAAACTCAAATCCAAGTGGATCAAATACAGCAACATAAATTTAGATACACTGAACTTAAAAGAAAAGTAAGCGGGAATATGGGTGGCAAGGAGGGAGGGTGGAAGGGGAGAAGGGAGGAAGGAAGGGGAGTAGGAAAAATGTGTAGCTCAATTAAAAACTATCACGTATAAAAAAAGGAAGAAAAGAAAGTGGGGAATAGCTTTTAACATGTTGACTCAGGAATCAACTTCCTGAACAAAATGCCAAAAGCAGAGACATTAAGAACAATAATCAATAAATGTGACTACATGAAAACTGAAAAGCTCTGTAGGGCAAAGGACACTTTTCATAGCACAAAATGACAGCCTACAGAATGGAAGAAGATTTTCACCAACTCTACATCAGATAGAAAACTAATACTCAAAATACAAACAAACAAAAACCCTAAATCTCAAGAAACTCGATCTCAGGAAAACAAATAATCCAATTAAAAATGCGATACAGATCTAAGCTAAGAAACACTGTTTACCATTCTTACCCATCAGGAAAATGCAAATCAAAATGACTCTGATATTATGCCTTACACCTGTCAGAAAGGCTAAAATCAGAAACACAAGTAAATAATGCTGGAAAGAATGTGGAGCAAGGGAAAAACTCCTCCATCCTTGGTGGGAGTGCAAACTTATACAACCACCATGGAAATCAATATAGTTCCTCAGAAAACTAGGAATTAAGCTACTTTAAGACCCAGCTATACCACTCTTGGAACACCCAAAGGATGTTCCATCTTACCACAAAATACTTACTTAACTATGTTCATAGTGCCTGTGTTCTTAATATCCAAAAACTGAAGACAACTTATATGTCCCTCTACAGAAGAATGGATAAAGAAGATGTAGTACATTTACACAACGGAATATTACTCAGATGTTTAAAAAAATGACATCATGAAATTTACAGGCAAGTGGATGGAACTATAAAGAACCCATCCCGAGTGATGTAACCCAAACACAGAAAAATGAAAATGGTATGTACTCACTCATAAATTAGTTAATATTAGCTGTTATGACCATGATAATCATGTTACAATCTATAGAATAAGAAAGGCTATCTATCAAGGAGGATCTCCCCGGGAAAGGGATGTAAAATAAATTTAGACTGTGGGCTGGGGGTGGGTTAGATGGGAACAAGAGCAATAAGGTGTAGGGAGACGGGGGAGAAGTACTAGGAGAGATCACTGGAATTGGAGAACATTGGAGGGAAGTGATAGAGAAACTTAGTCCAGTAGAAACTCTCAGGACTGTGTGTGGCTGACTCTAGTGAGGATATCTAGTAAAAGAGGATTCAGAGCCTGAACCAGTCATCCTCTGTAACCAGGCAATGCTTCCAGAGGTGGGACAGCGAGACCAATCCAGATGCACTACCTTTGACCTATAATCTATTCCTACTGCAAGATATGCTGGGGCAATGAAGGCGCAGAACATGTGGAAGTGGCCAACCAATGACAGTTGTGATTTGAGGCCAACGCAACAAGAGATAGTCCATGCTTGACATTGGCTGGATGACCAGGAGCCAAAGTCTACATAGCCCAGAGACCTATGTAGAAAAATAATCAATAAAATTACTGCTATGATGTCCTTATGTGCTCATAAGTAGCTGCGTGGTGCAATGGTTATCAGAGGTTACCACCAGCAGCTGATCAAGCAGATACAGAGACCCCTACAGTTAGACATCAGGCAGAGAGAGCTCAAACTGGAGATTTCAAATGTGTCTCTACCCTTGGAGCTTAGAGAATCCCATGGAATAAGGGGAGAAATAAATATAGGATCCAGAGGGTTTGAGGAAAACAGGAGTACAAGTCCCACAGACTACACTAAGTGGGGCTCACAGAGACTGAAGTGGAAATTATTGAGCATGCATGGGTCTGCCCTAATCCTCTACATATATTTTATAGCTGTTAGCTTGGTGTTTTTGTGGCACTCATAATTCTGAGAACAGGGGTGTCTCTGACTCTTACATCTTATCTTGGGACCCTCTCCTCCTGGGTTGTCTCACCAAGCACTGATATGAAGAAAATGGAAGAGGAGTGGATTTGGGGAAAGGGGAGGTCAAGAAAAGAACTGGGAGGAGGGAATGGAGGGAAGAGAAATTGTGGTTCAGATTTACTGAAAACATAACAAAAATATTTTCCATATAATTTTATAATAATAGAATATGCATATCTCATTGAGCTTTCATATTTCAAAGAATATGAAAGTTAAATCTAATTATGTATTTTACATGTTAATTTATATAACTTTAACTTCATTATATACCCACAATGTAGATAAAACAACAGCTTCCATGTATTTTATAAAAATAAGTGAAGTTAATTTAAGTGATATTCTCACCAGAATAAAACAAATTTTACAGGATATTACTCCATTTCTAACCTATAAAGTGAATTGACTTGATTTTTCTTAGTGGTCAGTTTTGTGATCAAAAAAAAAACCCAACAGTTTTCTTCACAGATCTTCTTGTCAATGGCAGCATTGATTAGCTGCTGTGATACATTTGAAATTAATGTTTAAAACTACCAAATCAAGCCTAATTACATCCTTCAATCTCTTTCTTAACATCAACACTTTCTTAAAGATAAGCCCTGGAGTTTTATCATTCAGGACAAATGAAGATGCTTATGTTCTTCTTTAAGCAAGAGAAAGGCATTAGGAATTGGAAAGAAAGAAAGACTGTTCCAATAAAACACATTACCAAAAAAAAAAGGAGCAAAAAGGCATTTATCTACAATAGAATGAACATCCACATAGAAGAAAAGATAGCTCCCACCTATCTGTTACAGCATATCTTGGGAGAGAAGAAAAGTATTTATTGTTTAAGCCTCTAATTTCTCTGAGCACTGGCTGGATATGTAAACTATGGAAAGGCAGACCAAAGTCAGAGAGGAATCTTTCCATTCTTCTTAACTCAGGAGTGGTAGCTAGCTGAGGTAAATATTCTTAATCAATATGGATCACTACTGGTACAGTTGGGGGTGTGTGGTATGGACTGCTGAGAAATGCCCTATTCCCAATAACCTGATTTCACCTTTTAAAAGATCATCTAGAATGGGAGCAAAATCTAAGAAATCTTACCTGAAAGGTGAGTTTCCTAGTATGGGTTACTATTACTGTGATGAAACACCATGACCAAAAGTAAGTCGGGGAGGAAAGGACATATTTAGCTTAAACTTCCGCTTCATGGTTCACTACTGAAGGAAGTCAGGACAGACACTCAAATAGGGCAGGAACCTGGAGGCAAGAGCGGATTCAAAGGCCACACAGAGGTGCTGTTTACTGCCTTGTTTCCGTTGCCTCCTCAGCCTGCATTCATATAGAAACCAGCACCACCAACTCAGGGATGACACCACAATAAACAGGCTGGGGCCTCCCCCACTGATCCTTAATTAAGAATATGCACCGCAAGCTTGCCTACAGTCTGATCTTATGAAGACACTTTCTTAATTGAGGTTCCCTCTTCTCGGATAACTTTATCCTGTAATGAGTTGACATAAAACTATCTAGCATAGAGTAGATTTGCAAGATTCCTACTAAGTAACAAATACAGAATTGAAGGCATCACTAATTTAATTGCAAAAATTCAAAATCTGTGACATTCTATCTCAGGTTTCCAAGTTAAAATAGCAAACCAAATAAAAGGGTAGACTGTGAAGGTCAAATACCTATGAATTCCAAGTAATGATATACACTCATAGCATCTTTCTCACTGGGATTCAGAGAAGATTGAGGACCGGGGAAATGCCTCAGAGGGTGAAACACCTAATGTCCAAGTGTAGACCTTTGATTACATCTTAGAACATAAATTACAAGTGTAGTTAAACCCTGAAAGCTCCTAGTCCAGTGAATCTAGCATAAACAATGCTGACAAACCAAGGCACCCTGTCTCAAATAAGGTAGATGCTAAGGACTGGCAGGCAAGATTGCCATCTTCTGACCTCCAAACATGCTATGTAGCAGGTGCTCAGCTGGGCTGACACACGTGCAAAGGGTAAAGTAATTCCTGTAAAATGCGAGCGCTTGGTATTCTGGAAACCACCTCTGCTGCATTACCTTCAGTGTTCTCTTCTCAATAGGAAACATAGTTAAGGCAAGCACAAACCCTCCACAGAGTCGAAAGTATCCTCTTGTCTATTTATTTCCAGCTTAAAATTGATACTTTTTCATGTTGTTGCGAAATGCCTTCAAGCTTTCGATTCAAAACAAAAAAAATGATAAATGAGGTTAAAAGCAAATCCAATATAGAACTCTCAAACCAAATTTTCACAGATCCTCCACCAAGTCAAGTGGAGGATAAATCTGTTTTTAAAAGCCGTATGCTAGACTTCCAAGTGGATTAAATAAGATACTTGAAAGAACAACATGAAGCTATATGGAATATGCGATAATTCATTTGCAATTTCTGTAAAAATGAATTAAAATTTTGATGGTGACTGTATTTAATAAGTATGTTGTAGTTGGTACTAGAGCAGTGTTCATTTGCACAGAATCAGTCCTACCGATCCATGAGCAGAGGAAGTTTGTCCATCTTCTAGCTTCGTTATTTTTTTTCTGTTTTTATTATTGTATTTAATATTGTATGTGTCTTTCACTTTCATCACTATCTTTATTAAAAAGGTATTTTATTTTTGAAGTTATTGTGAATGGAATTGTTTCCAAGACTCCTTTATTAGTATGCTTATAATTTCTATATGAGAAGGTTGCTGAAATTTGTGTATTAATTTTGTAACCTGCTACATTGATGGCTGTATTTGTCAGCTATATGGGTTTTCTAGTGCAGTCTTTAGGGTTTATTATGTATGGAACTATATCATTAGAAAATAAGAACGCACTAACTTACTCCTTTCCTATTTGTATTTCTTTATCTCTTTTTCATATGTTATTGTTCTAGCTAAAACTTCAAGTGCTATATTGAATAGAACATCAGGAAATGGGCGTCCTTATTTTATTGCTGATTTTGATAGAAATGTTTTAAGATTTTCTCAGTTTAGTCAGATGTTTATTATAGGCTTGTTGAATGTTACCTTTATTATGTTAATCTATGTTCCTTATATTCAATATTCTCTAAGACTTTTATTTTTAAAAAATGTTCAATTTTGTCAAACTTATTTTCTATATCTAATGAGATTATCATGTGGTTGCTGTCTTTAAATCTCTTTATGTAGTGAATTACATTTATTTTGTTTATTCATACATATTGCATCATCGCTATATCTGCAGGATGAAGCCATCTTGATCATGGTGGATGGTACTTTTTATATGTTCTTTGTTTTTTAAGAAATTTATTGAGAATTTTGTGTTCATATTCATTAGAGATTTTTGCATATAATTTCCTTTGGTTTTGATTCTGTGGTTTTGATATATTGCTCCATTAAAATTATCTGAAAATGTTCCTTCATTTGCAATTTTATGAAATAATTTTAGTTTATTATTGTTAGTTCATTATTGACAGTGTGGTAAAATTCTGCACTGAATCCATCTGGCCCTGGGATGTTTGTAATTTTTATTACTGCTTTTACCTCATTAAATAATATGGGAAACCACATTATTTATTTCATCTTGATTTAGCATTGGTAGGCTATAATACACACATACATATATGTGTTTAAATATACATGTATATATATATCACTTATATCACAAAAATTTGTTACATATAGATGATTTTTTTCATTTCTTTTAGATTTTTCCAGGTTGTGGAAGTTATATTTATTTTATTTAGAGACAGGGCATCTCTATGTATACCAGGCTTTCCTTCTGCTGGGATTAAGAGCATATACTGCCTCAGATGAATGGAATATATGATTTTTTCAGTGTCTGCTATAATTTCTCCCTTTGTTTCTCAGTTCTATTAATTTTTATCCTCTCGTGATTTTTTATCACTTTGCCTAAAGTCACGATAGAAGCTTCCTAAAAATACACAAAAATGCATATATACGTATATAAACTTAAGTAAAAATGAAGATACCTTATAATTGGTTGACAACGCTCCTACCAGAAATCATGTGCTAACGAAGAAAATGCCCCATACCAGGAGTGGTTTATTCCTTTTAGGTGACTTTGAGAGCACATAGAGATAAAACCATCATAGACAAATGCGGATGTTCTTAGTTATCCTCCAGAACCTGAGAGCAGTACCTCACATAGTAGATGATGATATCAAGCTGGTACTGACTTGGAAGCTTCCTCCTTTCTTTCTTCCTTTCATATTGCTGAAAGGTGCTATTCATGATGCCAGAGAGGGAAGATCATCAACCTTACCCATCTGTAAAATCTGCGAGCTACAGTAACAATAGGCCCACTGGTTTAATTACAGAATGAACATCTTGGAAATATTTTCTGTTTCCTTTATAACCTCTTCACAAGCTGAAGCCCATATCTGCCACCATTATCAGGGCAAGAATCTGGTTGTACAGGTCACAGGCCTTAGGGGAGAATCGACTACTATTATTTACTTAATGGATATCATATTAAACTGACCATAGATTAATGCTCTTGACCACTCTCATGAGAGAAAATTCTATTTGCAGTGGATAAAGATTAGCGCATCAACTCTTATCTGGTCAAGGTGCAAAGAATAGAAACTGTGGAGTAGTTCAGACTAAATTGTGAGTGTGAAGGGTTACAGGAAAGGGTAGAAGAGGAGAAGGAGGAACGGAGGGGAGCGAAGATAACGTATAGCTCAATAAAATCAGTAACAAAACAAAAATAAAATAGAAACTGTACAATTCCCAGCCCTGAATAGAACATCTATGTTATACCTCTCCAATTTCAAGACTCAAAGATCATTACAGAATTCGAGGCAGAAACAGATTAGGAGCCAGATACCATAATTAACTATTGGAAAATAGTATCTTTGGTTCACAGCAGCACAGCCACACACAAGAACTCACAGCTGTTATTAAGACCATGAACAAGACCTGTTCAAACCGAAGCCTGACCAAGTTCCAGCACGGAGAAGAAAGGTAAGCGCAATGCCCAAATCATAACAGAGGAGCTATTGTAAATTGATGGGAGATATCGTTTTTGCTTTTTTTTTTTTGACAACAGCCACTACTTTAATCAAAGATGCTCCAATAGAAGTCCACTCTTCCAAGAATATATAGGCACTACAAATTGACTTTGCTCGGTGTAGTATTTATAGCAGTAGCAGTAGTAATAGAAGAAGAAGAAGAGGAAGAAGAAGAAGAAGAAGAAGAAGAAGAAGAAGAAGA
>LOEQ01003211.1:0-13513 GCA_001685075.1 Bramus lutescens | reverse complement strand
AGAGAGAGAGAGAGAGAGAGAGAGAGAGACTTTTTTGCTGGATATATCTTGGCAGGGCAGGTAGAATGGACTCTAGAGCTGGGCTTCCAAATCAGTCAGGCATGTTCCAGAGATGTCCTGCAGCACAATCTGACTGGAGCTCGGAGCTCTCTTGCAGCAGCTGCCTGATTTCTCTGAGGATTATGTGTACTACATTTTCAATGTTCTCAATACCAGTTGAGGGACTTCCTACAGGTGTCATACAGTGAAGCAAACCACACAAACAGATAAAAATGAAGACCGTGCAGATCTGTCAACCTAGGTCAGACTTCCAGAAGTCTAAGGTCAGGTGGATTGTTTTAGAGAATATTTCAAACACAGTACAGTTTGGGAGACTGAACCAGGGCAAAGTAAAATAAAACCAACCACAAAACATAGTCAGGAACCGTGTGGACAATTTTAGCAGAACCTCCAAACAAAACCATGACTGTAGCCATGTATGTGGGAAAGCTCAATCACACGGAAAGGTTGGGCCATATTTGATGGTGTGTAAAGTTGGCTCGTATGTGACAGCTGGGATCACTGATGAGTAAACAGAAAGCTGATGAAGATGCAATTGAAGGAGTGGACCACGTTCCAAGTCCAGCAAGAAGCAGAACTTTTTGATTTTTGTATTTGATAGAGTATAAAGTAAGGTACAGATTGAGGAAGACTTTTTGTCATAGGTCACAGAAATAAGAGAGTAACGATCAGAGCCAGTGTTTTTTTTTATCAACTGTTTATTTGATTTTCTCTGTGCATGAATGTGTATGTCTGTGAATGTGCACACACATATATGTATGTAGACATCTACAAATATACATGAAATATATATAAGCCTACATATATATGCTTAGTTATATAGTTTTCTCTATCTTTGCATATATAAAAAATAATGAGAACAATATAATTGCAAATAGATTATCAAGCACATGAATAAGGTATATACACAGAAAGTCATTCATCTAGATATATAGAAATGATACAAGACAGATGTGTTTATTTGTATTAGCCATTTACCTCTTTATTTAGTTTCAAATTGTCATGTCTGGGCACCCTCCTTTATTAGTTATGGAATCTCCCTCTGCAACCAAGAAAAGCTCCTGAGGCCAGACATATGTCTGAGATGTTGCTGTATGAAGGCCCAAAAAAGACCGTTGTGTGAAGCTGTGAAAATGAAGGCTGGATCTCTTTGGGGCCTCCAAGATGTTAGAAATGCCAGAGTCATGGGATACCTACCAAGAAAAGTGGCAGACTGTGTTGTGTGGAACAAAACCAAGAGAGATTTGTAGTCAACAAAGCTGAAAAGAGTTGGAGATCTGAAGAGCATTTTAACATCAGACATGGAGACGTAGAGTTTGGATTTTGCCCAGCTGCTTATGGCTCTTGCTTGGTCCATTATTTCCTCGCTATGCTCCCTTTCCTCCCATTTGGAATAGTAATGTATATTCCCCTCTTTTGTATATTGAAAGTTTGTGATCCATTATTTTTTTAAGAATTTACAGGGTTTTATAGATACGTATTTACCCTGAGTATCAGAAAAAATTTTGAACTTTAGACTTTAAGTAGTGTTGAGACATAAAGATTGTGGGAACTTCTGAATTTATGCTGCATATATTTTTGTATTATGATATGGCTACAAGTTAATGGTGGCCAGGAAGTCAAATGTGGTGATTTGAATAAAAATGACCCTCATATGGTCATATATATATATGTCATATATATATGTCATATATATAGAGAGAGACTTGCTAGTAGCACTACTTTTTTGGAGTAGGTGTGGCCTTGTTGGAAGCACAGTCCAAGCCAATATTTTATGAGTCACATTCTGACTCAAAGTATTTGAGATGGAGAGAGGATCATGTCTGTCTTATTAAAAATTGAGTTGGCTTTCTGAGATCTTGATTCTATTATTGTCTTTCCTATCAATGAACTGAAGAGCTTGTTCAAACGAATACCTTTATTTGTAACTTCCTTATCCACAAGACGAATGGGTCATATTAATAAGTCAACTCTAACACCTCTCTCTACTTCTCTGTCTCTTCTAACTCTCCCCTTTTACCTTCCTCCCATCTCTTGATATGGTTTCTCTGCACAGCCAAACCTTCACTGAAACTTCTAATTCCTCTGCTTAAAACTTTTGAATACTTGGATAATAGCCATACATTTCTTTCAAGACTTAATTGCTAATCCAGAGTTTTTAACCCTTTATTTTCATATTATGAAACTTAGGATGAGGCTATTAACAGTCTGAATTCAGGATAAGTGTGGTGTTATGAACATGAATTAAAATGGAACAATAATCCTGATTTTAGGTCATTCTAATAGCTCTCACAAACTTATTATGTAAAACAGCAGACTAAATGGGAAGAGAACAAGGCAAGAAAGTTGAAATCCAAAGTATGCTTCATGAAGACATATAGGAACCTCGGTCTCAGTAGCAGATATTGACTTGAAGGCAGTGAACCTGATTCTTGGTACAGTGCCAATTCTGAATTATACTAAATAATTTTGTTCAACTTGCTTAGCACAGACTAGAAATCTCAGCTAAGTCAAGCTACTCTTTACTTTTCATAGTGAATAAAATAGGTAACATGAACTTCTAAGTTTAATATAGTTGAAGCTGTCATGTTCCTTCTAAATTCATATAATTTTGAATCTTAAACAAGGACTGTATTAAAATCCTCAAAGTCAACAAATCCTCAGACTCATGTTATCAACTAAGCTGTGTGTTCCAAATGTATCTTTTAAAATAAAAAATGGGGGATACACAAATCTTATAAAGTTTCAATTGTGGCATAAATATCAGTCACCTTAGAACAAACGCAAACACAGTGAAAGACTGAGAGCCCTGCCCTCACATTTCGACAGCGTTCACTCATCAAAATGATGCTGTTAATGTACTTTACAAGAGCTTTGAGTGAAACAATTGATATTTCTTCTTGAATATAATTTACAGTAATTCACAAAATTCAGCATTAACTTTCAGAATAGGCATATTATGTAGTAAAATCGAAAACTGAAATTGATTTATGAGTACATTGCAAAATGAGAGCAATAGCTTGTTCTCTTTCTTACTCCAGGGAATGCATTTTTAAAGCTCCCAAACTCTCTGTTCAACTTATTTATAAAGCTGTATTATTATAAAACTCAGGTTTATTTAAGTTGATTGGACAATATTAATTGGTTTTTTCCAGGCAAATTCAAATAGATCTATACATCTATGAAACCTAAATGTGATAGGAAAAAAATCATTTAAAGTTATAATTTTTGCTAACAAACTTGCAAAATAAGACAATATAAACAAAGAAATTCACAATAACATTTTCATAGGTGGCTAAAGGCAGATGTTCATAGCACACTTAAGAGGTATATTGGTGTTTATCATAAATATAGATCATCTTTTCTACTAGTCTCTCTTAGCTTCTATCCTGCCTAACATTGACCTCTGCCCACCATCTTGCTATCAGGGGATTTCTTGGTAGCCACATGATGGCTGCTATAGATGGCTCACCACATTCAGCCAGTTTGACTGGTGTGCCAAATGTAAGCATAGATGAATTTAGACCGAGTTCTAATCATGACACAGCAGGTGAAAAGAGCTTCTTGTTCAGTTCAGTTTTTCTTTCCTTTCCAGGTTTGCAGGTTTGGGGTGATGTGAGGTTCAGATTTATGTGTGTGTGTGTGTGTGTGTGTGTGTTTGTGCACACACACATTGGTGTGTGTGCATGGGTGTGTCAAAGATGGGGAACTCAGAGTTCAACCAAAACCTGATCTAACAGAGATTCTGCAATCATCCTTGGCATTGTCCCACCATTCTGAACATGCATGACTATGTCACATTGTTCCTCTGTTCTCCAAGAAAGACAGAATGGTGTCCTCCTATTCAAAATTCTTGAATGTTTTTGAGAAATGAGATATTCTCTATCTTTAATACCTAAGAAAGAAAATTAGGTTTGTGAAATCAGTTAATTTTCTGAGTTTGAGATTATCTCATGTGAATTAAGAATATTTCCAACCATCTTATCACAGAATAGGTTTTATGGTCTAGGAGACAATGTCTTCTTGGAATCCCACATCTTTCTACTTGGTGATATATGATAGTTCTCATTCCTGTCTGATGTTATTGTGCACAGTTTCTATGGTAAACTCCTCCACATGGCTCATTTCCTCTACTTATAAAGGCAAAGATAAGAAGGGGTTCATTTTTTTCTACATCAGAGCTTTGAAAAACTATAGAACAGAATAATGTCTATGATATATGAGAGAAAATATACAATTGTGCAGCAAAATCTGTTGCTTTCCAGTTCATAATCAGAGATCTCATCTGAAAATCCCTATTAGAATATTTTTATTGTATCTCAGTTCAGAAGACTTCTAGTGAAATTGGATGGATCAATAAATATGTCAATTAGTATTGCTCCATTAGGTCACTGTGATATTTTTAATTGTGTTTTTTATTAATAAATAAGATTGTGCTGTATATTTAAATATAAAAATAATATTACAAACTTTCTATTTCCATTGAAAAAAATTGAATTCCATGACTATCTTTCCACAGTCACCAATAGATTGTACTTTGTGGTATAATAATGATTAAGGCATGCTAAAATCATATATTTTATTCAAATTTCTGTTTTAATTGATTTATTTTCATTTAATAATTGTCAGTATGCATTGATTGCCATATTGATTGTAGCATAACTATTTTCTAGATTTTAGCAACAATGTTAGCCCATGATTGCCACTTTTTTAACCCTTTTCATATGAAAGTACACAAAAGTCCTCAAATAAAACCCTTCATTTTGAAATATGTTTATACACATAAAAGTTTAAATAATATAAATGTGTTAGTGATTTTTCTATTTGCTTTGAAAAAAAGTACCTGAAAAAAGTGACCTGGGAGCTTATTTGGGACCTGGCTGATATTATGTTATTTCAGATGTACAAGAAAATATAAGTTCATTGGGATTTAAGTTTCCCAAGTCCTCCTGAGTCATAACTGTCCTCTGTGAAGTCCTTTGCCATGGTGGTGACTGTAACAAAGAGGTAGTTTAGGATCTAAACAGACTGATTGGGGATAGGATGAAAGAGGAGCAAAGGTGGAACTGGGGGTATGTGCCCTTTGACCTTTGGAAATTCCTTTCCCAGATTCTCTTATAAGAAGCAGAGTCTCTGGAAGGATTTTAATCAGCTTTAGCATCATACTGTTTCATGTGTTGAGACCACACCAGGGGCTACAGGGAGGAAAAAGGACAAACCAGAAGCGAGTCAACTGCGGTTTGAGTCATCATCTTCTTGCTCCCACCTCCTTACCAGAGTCTTCATTGTTGATTCCCGCACATGGTTCCGATTTCAGTCTATGAGTCATTCCTACTTTGTTCTTTTCATTTCCCACTGGGATGTGGTCAAAACCTCTTAAACTACCAATAAGGTTGAGGTTTTGTTTTTTTTTTTACCTCTTCAAATCCATTCTGTCCTTTGTAAAGTATAAATAATCCTGTCAAATATCACTAGAAACATTCCAAAAATCGTGGCAGAAAAGAATCTCTAAATGGTAGAATATCTTCCAAGATACCAGACTTGCCTCCACATGAGCTTCTTTTCCATGGTCTCCTGTAATAATTTTGTCCAGCAAGGCATCCCCAGGTTGTGGAAGAAAATCATGTTTCTAGGTGCTTAGTGATGTGTTTTCTCTCTGGGAAAGTTTCCATATCAACATATGGCTAAATGTTGCTTTCCCCTCAGTGCTCACAGGAATTAACATTCCTTCCAGAAAGGTTTCTTGAACACCTGGCTGGGATTCGCCATGCATCCACTGTCCTCAGTCACTTTTGAATGTTTCTCTTTCATGATTTTCATCACAAGACTGCCAATGATAGTGTTGGAGAGAGAGTAAGTGTGCAAATGAAGAATGGAACTGACCATTGCAAGACAATGTTCTGAACCTGTGGGAAAAGAGATTCTAGGGACACTTCTTAATTTTAGAGATGCTACCTTGGGCTCAAGTCCTGGCATTCCTGCTAACTTAAAGATACAACTGTCAACAAATGAAACTTCTCTCAATAACTTGATGGGCGTGGTCGACCTGTAAGCTAGAATTAACCGTACCAGCTCAATACAACAGATTTAGTTTAATAATTGGAAAACGGTGAACTCACATGACCAGTGTCCAGCTAGAGCAGAGAAGAAGAGAGCCAGCGCACCTGGATTCCCAGGTGTTCTTCCCTGGCCCATGGAGGCCACGCCCTAGCCAAATATGATTGGCTGAACTTCCCCATCATCTCCCCTTTTGTCTAAACAAGATCGAACCAAACCCAATACAACTATCTACAATAGGAGCAGTTTCCATATGCAAGACTAACTCAGTTCCTTTAGTTACAAAAGCACAGATAGCCTCTGTAATTTACTAAAAGGCTTTCTTGATAATTGTATGAGGTAACACTAAAAGTGCAGAATTGTGGCTGAAATTCTTTTGGGGTCTTTTCATAATGGTGAAAACAGTACAACTAAAATGCAGACAAGATTCTGACTGGAACCATCATGATGCTGCTTCCGGTCATATTCATTTGGAATCATTCCTAGGACTTGGGATAGAAGTCAACAATGCTGCTCTTGCTAACATACAGCATGTTAGCTGCTCTGTGCTCACCTGTTAGCAATGCCTGTCTTTGTCATCTATTGACCTCCACTTTCATGCTAGACTTTGCAATATATACCTGGCTTGCTTATTTAAATTCATCTTCAAAAACATCAGTTGAATAGATATTTTACTTTATACAAGTAACTAATTCTTAATTTAATATAAACCCAAGTCTATAAAATCCTTTCTACAAATCACTAATAGTTAATTTCACAATTTCTAAGGAAATTAAATTTTGAAAAGCAGAGGTAATAGGCAGGTATTGAATATGGAAATCTTCACTCATAACAGCATGTTCATTCATCATCTTTCCAGTTTCAGAATTTTACTATTATGATTGCCACAAGACAATCTTGATCAAGAAAAATAATTTTGGGTAATTGATTTCAATTAAACAATGGATTAAATTAAAAGTCTAAAGAGTAGAACACAGTAACAGATGCTTCAAATTACATACCATTATGGCATAAAATTTTTTAAGCATACTTTGAAATGGGGATGTCAACAAGAAAATTGTATCTACTGCTATCGATTTACTGTTCATAATTTTGCATTTATTCTAATATTTTAAAATATAAATCAGGGCCAGGCGGTGGCAGCACACACCTTTAATTCCTGCACTCAGAGAGACAGAGGCAGATCTCTGTGAGTTCAAGGTCTGCCTCATCTACAGAGTGAGTTCCGGGACAGCCAGAGAAACACAGAGCAAAAACACTGTGTGTGTGTGTGTGTGTGTGTGTGTGTGTGGTTATAAAACCCAGGTTCCCCTTTGTTCTACCCACTTAGGGAATGTCAAGGTGAAACTGATGAATATCTTACTATAGCCACCACTTTTCAGGGACTCATGCAGGTAGACAACACGTGAAACCTTTTAATTCCTATGAGAAGTACATGGCCATAGAAGCTGCTGCTGCTGCGCTATTGAGTGGCAGGGTGAAGTGATCTGAAGCAGAGCTTGTAGCACCACAGAAGGTTTTCCCATTAACACATGTCTTTACCCATGTTGGAGATTGTCTGTTGTTGGTAAGGGATATTTCTGTTTTACAACAAGAACTGGAGAGAAGAAGCACAAGTTTGTTCAAGGATGAATTTTGGATGCCAATCTAAGTGTTTCCAACTTGGTTATTGTTTAAAGAGGAGAGAAGGATGTTGGTGGCCTGACAGTTACCTCTGTGACAATGGAGGTTGGGACCGAGAGGAGCTAACAAAACTTGCAAACTTTTCAACTTCTCTAAAGAAGATGATTTCTGTCAATTTGTTGTCATAAAGCACTTAAAATTGATAAGCATACGAGGAATAAAGGATTCAAGGTTCAGGTTTGTATTATTCTACATGTCCTGCAAAGTAAATACAGATGTGTTGCTCTGAAAAACAAATCACTAAGATAAATAAGAAAGAGGTGGAAGAAAATGCTTCTGGCCAAGAGAATGACGGAAGCAGAAGAAAAACACCATGAACAGATTGTCAGGATACATAGGTTATTCTCTCTGAGAGCTTCTGTTTCTGAGTCAGTCAAAAATAAGAGCTGCTAGGGGTCACAAATAAATCATCAGACCTTGAAAAAACAAAACAAACAAGTAAGAAACATAACTTAGAAGTGGTACCTAATTTGAAATATCTACTGTGATTGTCCCCATTTATCCTGGATGCATTTCTACAAAGCAAAAATAAGCACATTTGGCATCATCCATATTTTAGAGTTTGCTTTCAAAAAAAGTAACATAGAGAGGTCCTGTGTAGGATTTTATTAAAGTGTGGAATATTTTATTTTTAAAATG
Source organism: Bramus lutescens (assembly GCA_001685075.1). Lineage (NCBI taxonomy): Eukaryota > Metazoa > Chordata > Mammalia > Rodentia > Cricetidae > Bramus > Bramus lutescens. The sequence continues at coordinate 5,074 of LOEQ01003211.1, read as the reverse complement.
TTCTTTACGAGATATTAGCTCTATTATATGCATACTTAATGTACTCTGAACTAGTTAATATAGACCTAGAAATAAATCATCAAAAAGTGAATAGAAATTCTCATAATTAATAGGTTTTGCAACACTGGAAAAAGAGATGGATTCCTAAGGAGAAGTGTGAAATTAGACAATACAGATGTTTAAACAAATATCTTTCATGTAGAGTAAACAAAGGAAATGAGGCAAAACAAACAAAATAGTTCACAACAACAGAAACAAAATCCACTTTTTAATTGATTTACTCAGACTATGGAGAACATATTTTCCTATCCTTTTCTGGCAATCATTGGGAAATTAGCCTGTGGTCAAGTTACATATTTTTTTTAACTATTCTCAGAGAATAATGTTGTTAAATGGTATACTCATTACAAGTGCCTCCAATAGATGCCTTTGTAAGTATAGCTTTCTAAGTGAGATAAACTGCATTTGGAATTAAGTTGAAGAAGTCACAAAAGCTAGATTTGATGGTTGATTTGACTCTCTTCCTCATAGACTTCTCATACCTGTTATTTTCCCAAAGTTTGCAGTGCCTTCACACCTTTTTATGTTGTTTGTTTGTTCATAAGATTCTCTTTCTTCTTTTCATATTTTTTTTTGAGACATGGTTTCTCTGTGTAACAGCTCTGGCTCCTGGACTTCACATTGTAGACCAGGCTGGCCTCAAACTCACAGAGATCCACCTTTCTTTGCCTCCAAAGTTCTGGGATTACAGGCCAGTGCCACGACTTCCTGCTAAGATTTTCTTTCTTGATACTACATTAATGGTGGTTATAAAATGGAGGCAGTAGGAGTAGAATTCTACAGAGGGGCACACAGAAGCAAAAGACAGAGAGACCATACTAGTATCTTAGGCAACAAAAAATGAAAATTCAGGCAGAATGCGTAAGAAATCATTTGTTTGCTCTAGGAATCAGGAGCCAGAGACTGAGCCAATTCACGAAAAACTGGAGGTCCTCATTCTTGGGACTCAAAATTTTCAGACCAAGTAGCATTTTATGACATGGGAACAGGTAAACAATGATAGATCTGGAGAAGTAGAATCATGGTTTACCAAATCTCCATTTCGCAGGTAAGCCCTAGCAACAAAATTTCAAGCAGACATAAAAGTCTTAGCACTGAGCAGAATAAACCCAGAAGAAATGGGCTGAGACAGGGATTCCAAGTGTATTCAACCTATCACTTCCACCAGTCAGCCTGAACCTGACCGGCTTTCGGCATAAAAGTCATTAAGTTAAGATTTGTTCTCAAATATTGTACTCTTGAGGAAAGTTCTGATTAAGGAAACTAAAAATGTTAGAAAACAAAACTTTTCAAAATTCATCTTCTATTTTGATCATTCATCATATTTACTTTTCTTGATGTCGGTAGGGATTAAACCCAATAGATATTACCTTAAATATGAGAATATTTTAGTGAAGCATCTATTAAACCAGACAGAACAATCAAGCCTATTTCTTATGAGTATTTGCAAAATAGTACATTTTATTGCATGTCCAATATTAGAAGCATCAGGCAGTCCTGTTTGCTAACTATATCAATACTTTTTAGAATTATTCAATAGAGTCAAGTCTGAGCATACAATTTCCTTCCTGTTTTCCACATGAAGGTAAAAAAAGAATGCATTTTGGCAATGAGGCATTTGTAACAGCAGAATAATGCTATTGTCAATTCACTAAAAGCTATATTAATACTTCCATAAAATTCTTAAAAAGTGAAACTGCCTTTAATGTATGCAGTGACCCTGATCTAAATGCAAGATTACTATATACATATCTCGCAAATATTCTAAAAGGTTTTATTTCGTTCTTCACTTATTCAGGTGATCTCTGTAAAAGTGACTGCCGCAATTTCATTATCATAATTTTATTTCTCATCCACCAAAAAAAGGATGGTTAAGTGACATAGGAATTAAAAAGTTAGAGAGCAAAACATGTTGTCTTTGAAGAAAACCAGAACTGATGGAGTTAGGCAGGGAGTACTACATGGAGTTACAAATCTTTCAGTCAGTAATAACCATTTCTTATTGCCACTAACTGCAGAGTCTCACCTTGAGTAACACGAAAGCCATTTCCAAAAGGTGAGGAAAAATAACAGAGAGTGACAATAACAAGCAAAAAGATTTTTGAAACTCAAATGAGAAGGTTGACTATCAGATATGCAAGTAAATAATCATCACTGAGTTGGGTTTGTATGCACAAAGTTCAGAATTCAAATATTCCAATGATTAGAATCATCTGGACTCTCAGTTCTGAGCATCTGTGGAGGAGGAGCAGACAGTTATTCAGAACTCTCACTAGGAATGAGGAATATTTGGTTTCTTCATTGTTCATCTGAGGAGACGGAAGGATAGAAATAGCAGTGGCAGGCATTCTTAGCATCCTCCTGGGTCAAAATGACCAGCTTAATGCAGTGCCAGCCTTGCCCATCATAAGTACACGGAAAGAATCCTTAGTAGTCTAACTATTCTTGACCGTTACTACATTGATCTTTTTATCCTGAACTATATGAAACAAAGTCATGAGCAAATTCAACATATACACACCATGAGTTTCTTTCTATGACAGATACAAATAACCTCTATCTGATATTAATTTTGAATTTTTGTCTCTGTCTCTCGTTCATACCATATCTTTAAATGATATGACTAATAATTTCCCGTCTCTCATGGAGCTTTGTATGTTCTCAACTTATTATACAAATATTCATGTTTGAGAGCCAGGACAGAGAGTGGCAAACTGTTATTTTGTTGTTTATTTGGCTGTGCATTTATATTTTTACATATGTATATATTGTAACTTGAGCACATTTCCTGTACCCTCTTCACTCCCTTCTCACTCTTGTGCGTGGTGTTAGTCTTCTGTGTTTCCCCCAGACTGTTTCACTTTTTAATCTTCTAATGTCATTTATGTAATAACATAGATTTATGTATCTATATAAATCTAGAGACTGCAAATGAGAGAAAATACTTATTTTCTTTACTGAACCTGGCTTAATTCATGTAATGTGATTAGATCTGGGTATCCCTTTTCCTGTAAATGTATGACATGGCTGTTTATGGCTAAAATACTCCATTGTGTATATAAACACATTTTCTTTCTCTTCTGAGTTTTTCATAGGATATCATGGGTAGATCCTGTTTTGTAATCCAATCTACTAGTCTCTGTTGAATGAAGACTTGCAGTCACCAATATAAATAGCAACTACTAAAAGTTGTGTAGTAATTTTGGCATGTTGTTAATTTTGCAGTGTTGTGTGATTTTTTTATTCCTCATTTCTTTATTGTTGTTCTAGTCTATCTTATTAAATGTAGCATTATGATATAGTTATTTTTTCTTTCCAGTTAGAAGAATTCTCCCAAGTATTTTGTGGAGAGTATTTTCACTATGGAAGGATGAAAATCCTCATTTCTTTTTTAATGGCGGACATTTGTGTCTCGTCTAGTGGCTGAGTTTTCACATGTTGTCTTTCATGGCGTTAACTAAAGTATTCTGATCCATACTTCTTTTGAAGTTTGTGCTGAGAAATTTACTGTGATTTTAATGGATCTCCCTTTATAGCAACTAGGTGGTTCCCTCATCTTTCAAATTTTTCTTTCTTTTCTGCATTGTTAGTGTTCAACTATAATGTGACATTCAGAGGTCCTGTTTGGGTTTTTTTTTTCTGTTTGGTTTCCTAAATGTCTCCTGTATCTCTTTAAAAATATTTGGGAACATTTGTGTTATAATTTTATTATAAATAATTTTTCTGTCTTTAGCTTGAAAATATTCTGCATATTCTCTGCCCATGATTCACTGAGTTGTTTTTTTTTCCATTGGTACCTCATAGATATTGAATGTGTTCATCTTTCTTATGAGTTACTTTATGTATGGGTGCTGGGAGTCCTCTGAAGGAGCACCCAGTCAGGGTTCTTACCTCTGAGTCTTCTCCCCAGCGATTTTATGAGGAGCTTTTGATTTGTCTTACTGAATTGTTCATTCCCATCATTGGAGTGTCTTCTCCTACCTAGTCTTCTAGTGTTAGTAACTTTTCTATTACCATGAGTAAACACCGTTGTCCAAGGCAATACAGTGAAGTTTTAATTTGATGCTCACAGTTCCAGAGGGTTAGTGTTAACAACTATCATGGTGGAGAACAGGGCAGAGGAAGCATGAAGGCATAGTGCTGAGGCAGTAGCTGAGAGCTCATGGTCTAGAGACACAATAATGATGGAAAGAGAGTGCCAACTTGTCATGGCATGGAAATTTAAAATTTCAAAACTCACACTCAGTGACCCACTTTCTCCAACAATGCCGCTCACTTCTTAATCTTTCAGAAAGTTTCACTGGGGGATCATTCACATTCTAGTCACCACGACACTTGCTGTCTCTTTATTGAAAACAACCTGACATATTTTGTTAATTTCCTTATTTTATCCAGCTGTTAATTTATATTCTTCTAGAAATCATTCAAAAGTTTGCATTATCTTTGATTTTTTTGTAACATACAATTATTCTTTGAATTCTTTATCAGCAATTTTGTCTATTTGACTTTCATTGAAGGTCATCACCATAGACTGGCAATTTTTAGAGAGCTCGTGGTACCTTGTTTACACTGGGCCTGCATATCTAGTTTTAAATCACTTACTAGTTAGTATTGCTTTCAAAATACCCATATACCTCCAGGGGCATTGTTTACAATGTTCAAGAGTTACTGAGTGCATATAGGGTTGAAATGCAATTTTCTTCTGATAAGCTGATCTTGAGAGCATCAGACCGGATATTCAATACTCTCAAGAGTAAAATATTATCTGCAAAGGCAACACCATCAATGGGGATGTTAAGTATAAAATTGAATAATAGTGAGTTCCTTTGTTTCAATAGCCTGCCGGCAGCAAGGTAGATCTTTTGTCTGTGAGGTCCCCTGTCCAGCAAGGGGTTCTGATCCTGTACCAGAAGATCCATTGGAGGGGTGAGTGTGTTCCTGACCTATCGAATCGGAGCACAGACATCCCTCAACCCCCTAAACTTCCTGCTCATTCTGCAGGGGCTCCTAACCC
>LOEQ01003210.1:140695-155214 GCA_001685075.1 Bramus lutescens | reverse complement strand
AGTTCCAAGCCAGCCACAGCTACATAGTGAGACCTGTCTCAAAACCCAGACAGAAAAACAAAACAAAAACAAACAAACAAAAAAAAAACCCACTAATGAAATAAGTAATAAAAAAAAGAAAGGTACTATGCTCACACAGACAAACCTACTTCAGGAATCACCACCATTCCAGAGCCTAAGTGTTCTCAGCACAAAAGCAGTATGTTCTATGACCATACAGCTGAGGAATGTGTTCCTGGGTATTGCCATAGGCTAAGTGGTCTAGCTGAAACCACAAAGCTATTCTTTACAGCATTACTGAGACCTACTGGACCACTAAAGTTCATCTGTTGGGAACCCCAACTGGCACACTCTGGTTTATGGAGATAAACAGCCGATTAAATTTGTTCCATTGGGGATCAAGACGGTAGAGTCAGTCCCACTCCTGCTGGGCCCTCTCCCAGATAACTTCCCTCACCGTGCCTTGAGGTACATCTTTCCACACCTCTCAAACAGTTCTCCTAACTTTTTCAACTCCCCAGCTACCCAGTGCTCAGCACTTTGTAAAGTAAAGGCATTCTCTCCTAGCCTAACAAACTATGAGTTACCAAACAGTCTAAACAGCTATGGACAGGCTGGGGGGTGGGAGCAGGTATATATGGGTGGAGTCAGGGGAGGGTCAAGAAAGTAGCAGGTAGGAAAGGAATCCAATGTTCAAGACAGACCCACAGATACAGATGTTGCTAAGTATAGGAGTTGGGAGAATGGAAAATCTTTTAAATTTAACTGGGTGTCATGGCAGACAGAGGCAGGCCAATCTCTTTGAGTTTGAAACCAGGTTACATAGTACCGGCCAGTAAAAGCACTCAGTAAGACCCTGTTTGGGGTATTAAGAAAAAAAAAAGATTTTAAAAGCTCTCAGACCTGTCTGGTAGCACACAAACATCTCAGTACTCAGGAGGCAGAGAGAGGGAGATTTGTGTAAGATCCAGGACAGCCTAGTCTGCATGGTGAATTCTAAGACAGTCAGAGCTACAGAGACCCTCTGTCAAAAGGCAAACAACAATTGAGCAGTGGTGGCCCATGCCTTTAATCTGGGGAGGCAGAGGTAAGCACATCTCTATGAATCCGAGGCCACCCTTGTCTACAGAGTGAGTTCCAGGACATCCAGCACAGGGATTACACAGAGAAACCCTGTCTGTCTGTAGTGCATGCTCTCTCTCTCTCTCTCACACACACACATAAATAAGGCAAACAACAAAACAAATTATTTTATAACTCCCTATGTTCCTCATAAATGACAACAGAAAGGTCTCTGAATGGGCATAAAAGTCCCATACACTGCAACTAATAAGTGTCAGAGATTATATGATAATAGCGGCAAGAGTAAGAGAATTGAAGCTAAACCTGGAGGACTGCAGGATAAAAGTCAACCTGGGCTACCTGCCTAGCATGCACACTCTCAGGTCTATCCCACACCACACCAAAAAACATTTTTTTAAAAAATGCAACAGGCCTGGAAAAAGCTAACCAAAACAAGGGAATAGGTAACAACCCCCAAAGAGGCTTTACAGAAGGAGGTAATAACCACCTAGAAGCCCTGAGGATTATAAGGGGCTCCAAGGGAAACAACAGCTTCTTTCCCTAGCTCTCCACAGCCCTTCCACAGCTTCAAGAGGTGCTTCTCTAATTAATCTAGAGCCCAATTCAAAGGATCCAGGCCTGGCTCAAACTCAAGAGGCCTAGCCCCAAAGACACACAAAGTGGAGGTCAAGGACAGCACTCAGACAGCAAGGCACAAGGCTCCTAATACTTTATCAAAGGCAACCACAGTGGGGAGAGAGGCCTTGTGTGCCTCAGAGGCTTCCCACCCAAGCAGCTCAGTTGCACCAGAAGACACAGACAACTCTGGGGCAGGGCAGAGCAGCATTTCTGTCAAGTGAGGCGCTCTCCAGGTTCAGCTCAGAACCTGTGGCAATGAGTACACCTGACTAGGAAAACTGGTTTTGTCTCAAGGAAAAGGCTGTTCACTCTGTGTGGTGTGGTCACTAGCCTGCAGTGATGGAAGCAAAGCCACCTAATATCTCTGATGGGAATACCGTGGGTGGGGTAAGGCCACACCTCAGAGAAAAGAGGGAGAAGCAGGGAGAGTCTAGGGGCAGGCTGGAGCCAGGCAGGCTCAGAATCCCTGTGGAGAAAAGCTAATGGTGTCTGGGAATGGGTTCCCAACTACCGAAATCCTTTCCTGCAGTTTCCTTGTACAAAAACAGCAGGAATCACATGAAATTCAGTCCATCTGGCAGTCTTGGATAGGTCACTAGGCACAGGGCTGTGCAGGTGGAAATCTTGCCCAAGGTCAGGTGAGGCTTCCACCCTGTCCCCAAGCTGCAGCTGGCTCTGATGAAGGTGCCCCACTTCTAACAAACACCCTGGGAACATGTGACAAGATTATCCTAGGAACTCATGAGCCTTAACTGTCATCAGAATCATACAAGCCAGGTGGTGGTGATGCATGCCTTTAATCCCAGCACTTGGGAGGCAGAGACAGGCAGATCTCTGTGGGTTCAAGGCCAGCCTCCTGTACAGAGTTCTAGGACAGGCTCCAAAGCTACAGAGAAACCCTGTCTCAAAAACCAAAACAAAACAAAACAAGAATCATACAGCTTTCCTTCCAGAAGCTTCCCCACCCTACAAAGACTTCAGCCCAAAATTCTCACCAATAGTGTTGCTAATAGGTCCAGGCAAATCTGAGCTCAGCAGGAGCTACATGCACAAGTTTCTACAGAATGGGCTGACACATGTTTGAAACTTTGTTTACCTAGAATGGAGAGATACTTAAAAATAGAGATTTTTGGAAATATAGCCAGGTGTGGCAATCTGTGCCTGTAACCCCACTCAGGGGGCTGAGGCAGGAGGATCTCTACCTCAGAGCCAACCTGGGCTACAAAATGACAAAAATTTAAAAATAAGTTAAAAGAAAACTGTGATTTAGAAGGGGCACTGGAAAGGTGACACTAGATTGGTCACTATATCTACAGACCCATATAAGATTTCTGCCACCGTCATGCTGCAGATGCCTCCCCAGCTAAGAGGTGTATCAGGTCTGACTACTTCCTGCAGACTATTCACAGAAAGGAAGGAAGTCCACTGGGAGAGGGGGGATATCCCACGGGCTATGGACAGAATACAGCTTGTAGGTTTATGAAATGGCCCTATTAACAGGCTGCCAGAAAAATCCATGTCAGAGTGGGATTAAACACCAAGGGAGCACGCTTAATAGTCTGTGACATAATCCCCCAAGAAAAGTGGGGGAAGCCCCACTGCACTAATAGTGTCAATCTAGACTGCCAAGCCCTCTAGAGACAGGTGCTCAGGGGGAAAAGGCTACTGCTGCTGCAAAGACTGCCTTTCTCCCTGGCCTCTAGCAATTTACCAGCCCATAGCCAGAACCATTCCCAGGCCCCTAGACTGATAAGAACCAGTCATCCCAGGAGACTGCCTGGCCAGCAGACAAAAATGAAAGAGGACAGACAGCACTTCACTTCCTGCAGCTTTGCCTCCAATCTCCTGAATACAGCTTCCAAGGCATTCAAGTTTCCATTTTTGGAGCTCACTGCAGCTCCTCTTTGGTCAAAGAAGACACCTAGATGCCCAGTCTAAGCAACACAACACTTCCAGGGTTTAATTCCCCAAAGTCTTTAGCTTGCCGACTCATACAGCTTCCCAAAAATATTCAGTAAGGAGATCTGGTGTTCCCAAGCAGGTTCAGGAATGGGGCAAGATGCTTCTTCCTGCAGACCAAGTGATACAGAACCAGCTCTGCCTCTTCCCTAGAATGGGCTCTTATCTGGACAATGGGATAGCCTTATACGGATTTTCAGGGTAGAAGACAACAAAGCCCTGCATAAGGAGCATTCATACAGTGAGCAACAACATAGAAGCTACATTTGTCCAAAAAGAAGCTACTGCACCAGATGAGACAGCAGCATCAGGAGCTCAAAGTTATCCTTAGCTACAGAGCAAATTTGAGGTCAACCTGGGCTTCACAAGATCGTCTCAAAAACAGAACCCAAAGAATTAGATAGAATAGTAGTACCAGAGTATACAACATGGAGAAGCCTGAAGGAGTTGGCATGTGACTGGGGAACAGGTATGGGTGAAAGAGACAGCCACTTCTTTGGGTGACACTGCTGACTGCCCACCAACAAATGACCATTTCATTGTGGCCATCCTCTCTCAACCAATCCTGCTGACAAAACTACTTTCATTTCTTCAACTAATCTACGTGGGACCACAAAGCCTCAAAATGTCTGACAAAGAGAAAAAAGACAGGCAGAGCTGACAAAGGCAGTGGGAGCAATCAAGCTTATTAGGAAGACAAAACCCCACAGGACAAGGAAGCTCAGAGCTCTCAGCAACTCTACAGATAAAGAGTACTGAGCCAAGTTCAAAGAAGCCAGGAGCTCATGGCTCTGGTTTACACTGGGGAGCAGGGAGGACGACACATACCACGAAATAGAAGTGGAAACTCACGGAACAGTGGCTATTACCTGAAGCTCATGAGGCTGCTAGGATAATGTGAAGGTCAGGGTTATGATCATTAACTGACCGGACTCTCGGGTAGGCTCTTAATGACCCATTAACTAGAGACAAAAAACACAAAAATTTAAGGCGACACTGCCTCTTCAAATGCTTAACAACTGGCCTAAGTGCAGAAGTCAAGGATCCTGGCCTGGCCCTGCAGGACAGGTCGATCACTAGGAATCAAGGCACAGAGCCTCTCCTTTAGAAGGCTGGCCTGGGCTCATAGCTAAAGAAGCCTCCCTTCACCACCCATGACCTTCCCCCTTCCTTGATCTAGGAAGTGGTACAGCAGCCAAGGGGAACAGCACTGAGGGCTTTGCAGAGCTAGGGAAGCCCTGAATTAAGCCTCTGAACCTCACACGTTTGTCAGTGTCCTTACTACCCAGTTCATCAACCAGAAACCAAGAGCAAGTGAGCTCTATTGCCCTCCCCTTGGCATTTGCAGGCACAATAATAATCCGCTCTGTGATGTCATGCCATCTCCATGGTAACATGCCTGCCTTATGACAACCAGATGAGCCACTGGCTCAGAGGAAGAGAGACTGCCTGATAGTCAGTGCATGGATCTGAACCTACAGCATGCCACACAAGAGATGTCCAAGGGGCTCAACCAGGACTGGGTATTTCAGGCACTTAATGGCTAACTGCTAATTTTGCTAAGAATAATGGAGGTTTCCAACACACACACACACACACACACACACACGGATATATGCATAAATATATATCCTTAGCCAGGCATGGTAGCACACTCCTTTAAAACCAGCACTCAGGTAGCAGAAGCAGGTGGAGGTATTTGAGTTCGAGGCCAGCCTGGTCACCTGGTCTACAAAGTAAGTTCCAGGAGAGGTTCCAAAGCTACAGAGAAAGAAAAGAAAGAAAAAATAGGAAGAAACAAGGCAAGGGCTGGGTGACACCTCTGCCAAACTTCCTGTATCCTGGGGTCCTGGGAAGTCAGAAGGCAGTCTGCACTGCTCACTACTAACATCTACAGATCCACGCTGAATTCACCCTTGTCTCCTCTTGTTACCATGTGCTTCATCACATCTCCATTTTATAGACAAGCAAACTGAAGCTAAGAAATGGAAAGAAATCTGCCTATAGGATAACAACAAAAAGCAGAACTAGAAATAGAAATCAGGACTCTGATCCTAAAGCCTAGCTCTTAATCTCTAGCCTTAAGATAGCCAGAAATAATCTGTACAGGAATAATTTATTAAACAGACAAAATAAACAATATGTATATGAAATGTATAAAATGACAGAATTCCAAGAAATGTCAAAATGAGGGAGGAGAGCCTGTGAGATGGTTTAGCCAGTAAAAGCTCTTGCCTCTGATAATATAAGCTGTCAGAATCCAGGTCAAGGTGGAAGGAGACCCTCCATCAGATCAGGACAGCCTGACTACAGAGTAAGATATTGTCTTGGGGTGGGGAAGCCGGGTAAGCAAGCAAGGCAAACCCCAAAGAGGAAAATTTCAAAAGTACCCTAAGGAAATGCACACTTGTATTCACAAACTGCAGCCTTGCGGTTCATTCAAGCACAAAACTCTTAGCAGAAGCTCAAATCCACGGCCTAAGAAAGCAAGCCCAGAGGAACATCCCAGACACAAAGTTGCCATTTCCTTTGTGGGAGTAGCTATTGTCTTGACTCCTACCAGTTGGCAAATGGCCAGGACACATGGCTCTTCCAGAATACGACTATCACACCCTTTGCTGGCCAGGGGGTACCAGTTGATGAGTTTGTATGGTTTGAAAGCATTTCTCTTAGTCAGGATAGAAATGTCTAATTAATCTGAAGACTCCACCGTATAATTTTTTTAGAGGAATTAACACTGCCACCCAATAGAGCCTTGTGCATGCTTTTAGCATAGCACGGAACTATATTCCCTGCCTTTGCATGACTTATTTATTTATTTATTCATTTGTTTATTTTGGCTTTTTGAGACAGGGTTTCTCTGTGTAGCCTTGGCTGTCCTGGAACTCACTCTATAGACCAGGTTGGTCTCAAACTCAAGACATTTGCCTGCCTCTGCCTCCACAGTGCTTGAGATTAAAGGCAGTACCACACTGCACAGTATCTTTCTTTAAAAAAAAAAAAAAGATTTTTATTTATGAGCCAGGCAGTGGTGGCTCATGCTTTTCATCCCAGCACCTGGAAGGCAGAGGCAGGTAGGACAACTGTGAGTTCAAGGTCAGCCTGATTTACAAATTGAGTTCCAGGACAGTCAGGGCTGTTGCACAGAGAAACCCTTTCTTGAAAAACCCAAAAAAGAAAAAAGATTTTTATTTATGCATGTATATTTACCTGTGGGTTCTGAGAAAGGAACTCGGGTTCTCTGGACAATCACCAAGTGTTTTTAACCACTGAGTTAGGGCTTTTTGTTGTTTGTTTTGGGGGTTAAGACGGTTTCCCTGTGTAGCTCTGACTGTTCTAGAACTTACTTTATAGAACAGGCTGACCTTAAACTCATAGTTCCAGTAATGTTGATGCTCTTTTTGAGCATCAGGCATACACATATTCCCAAAACATTCATACATGACATAAATCTTAAAACATACACACAATAAGAACTTCTGAAGAGCTACAATTATCTGCATATAGCGTCTGCTGGCGCTCTGTATGGTGACATGCTAAGAAAAACTAAGCCCCAGCCGTCTGTTAGGAAAATGAGGAGGGCAATTACCTAAGCCACCTGCAGTAAACATTCAGTCAAGAGACTCTAGAGTCTGGTCCCAACTGCCTAGGGTTAGGTCACAGAAGGATGGATTAGCTGTGATCACTTCCAGAGCTGGGCCTCAGGAAGACTTTGGTTACTTCTCATGAATGAAAATCCCAGCCACGAGGGGTGGGGATATAGCTCAGTGGTACAGCACTTTATCTAGAACATTCTTGGTTCATTCACAGTACCTCAAAAAGGAAAAATTCACCCAGCCACTTTGCAGCTAAAAAGCTTGGGCCTACATGCCCAAGCATGGAACACAAGGATGATGGAACCTCTATGAACTGGGAGGCTGGCAGTGCTCACCAACTTTATACTCCCCATCCACTCCCACATAAGCATACTATGGCCACTGTGTGAAAAGGCCAACAAGCCTGGTCACGGGCCCAGAGTATACACTGTCAGCTTTTTGCACACATGGTTCTGTCTCAATTTCTCAGCTACTGAGGATGATACAGATGGGCATGGCTATGCTGATAAACTCAGCCTATAAAAACTGACTCAGGACAAGGGAAAGGGACAAAGTCCTATACTAGATGAACAGCTTTCAACTTTTATTTTCTTTCTTTTCAATTTCTTTTTTGTAGTACTGGGGCCAGGAATGGAACCCAGGTTTTTGTACATGCAAAATACCAATGACTGCATCACCAGCCAGTTTTGTTTTTCACTTCTATCTTGGCAGGGTCTTGCTAAAGTTACCCAGGCATCTATGAGCTTAGCTAAGGCAGGCCTTGTGATCCTCTTGCCTTAGCTTCCCAGGAAGCTGGAACTGTAGACCTGATCATGCTAGGCTCAAACTTTCTGCCCTTGACCTATGTCTCATCTCCTTTTACATTTTGTGTAAAGATATAAAGGAAGTTTCACTTATCTACATTTCTACCCTCTTCTCATGTTTGCCTAGTATGAAGACACATCAATAAATGGACTTCATAGCCCACTAAAGACCATACGCTACAGTATGAAAAGTACTGTAGCATGATGAGTATGGTGGTACTTGTCTCTAGTCCCAATCTTGGGAGGCTGAGGAAAACAGATCTCTGTGAGTTTGAGGCCAACCTGATCTATGTAGCGAGTTTAGAACCTGTCTCAAAACAACAAAAGTACTACACCACTGCACTTGGGAAATTGAGGCAGAAGGACTGCTTCAAGTTTAAGGCCAGCCTGAACTATAGAATCAGACTCCATATTAAAAAAGAAAGAGGACTAAAGTTGTTAAGAGCACTAAATACTCGTCTACAGGACCTAAGCAGTTGCCAGTCCCCAAGTAGGTATAACTCTAGTTCCAGGGAATCTATTGCCTCTGAGGACACCTGCACTAATGTAAACATGCCAACACACACACACACACACACACACACACACACTCTTTAAAATAAAACTAATATAAAAGTGAGAGAAGAGCAATGTAGCAGACTCAGGACAGCACAGTGGGGAGAAATAGCACCTGTCACATACAGCCTCTAGCACTTTTCATGATTAAATCTTTTTTGTTGATTTCCCAGCAAAGGTTAAGTAGCTAGTGTAGGAAGACCAGGAAGACTACAGCAGGCCTTGAAGGTTACCTTTTGACCTTTCAACTTACAAAGGTACAGTTATGCTACTGAGAGCCAGCCTCAAGTCAAAGGGCACAGAGGAACACACCTGCAATCCAAGCACTTAGAAGGCAGCAGCAGAAGGATTGTCGTACAGGGGACTCAGCATGGTAAGATAGCCAGTGTTCTATGCCAGGAAGAGCTACTGTGTGAGAACCTCTCTTGTTAAACCAGCCAAAACAACAAATACTAGGGGCTAGTCAGACATGTTGGCTGCATCTGTGATCCCAGCATTCTTTTTTCTCCCCTTGGTTTTTCGAGACAGAGTTTCACCATAGCTTTGGAGCCTGTCGGGAACTTACTCAGTACACCAGGCTGGCCTTGAACTCAAGAGATCCATCCGCCTGCCTCTGCCTCCCAAGTGCTGGGATTAAAGGTGTGCCACCACTGACCTGCATGATCCCAGCATTCTGAAGTCTAAGAAAGAGCATCACTTAGTGTTGAAGGCTAGTATGTACTAAACTGTGAGAGCTTGTCTCACAAACAAAAACGACAACCAAGGGTTAGGGATACAGCTCTGCAGTAGAGCAAGCAGGTACAGGGCCTTGGGTTCCTCCCCTAGTACTGAAAACAAAACACAACAATGAAACATTTCTGTTCCAAGCAAAATGCAGGACAAGCCTTGCTGCTGAATAAACAGCCACACTACCAGGGGTGGCAGATCCTGGAATCCAGCACACCTGGCCCTCCCAGACCAGGAAAGGCTGGCTGAAGTAGAGCTAGAAGGTGGGCTGAAGAGTGAGGGTTGCCTTTGAATCCCCAGCTTTCTGGTTCTCAGGGGCCCAGCTCACCTGGAATGCTGACTCACTGAACTCTTAATTGCGAAGGCAAATACATGCCAGTAGAGCAGGCACTGGCTCAAGACAGCAGGACATTTTAGCATCTAGATCAAGCACTGTGAAATAAGAAGTGCCACAAGATGGCTTCCATCGACCTCAGTCACCACTAGGCTTTAGATTAAGAAAGCTGCCCAGATCTGAAAGGTACAGGATGAGCGAACTTCTCTCAGTCATACACATCCTGCTCCTATTTACACACAGGACCGCCAGAGTTCTATTTAGAATTTCCTCCTAAGTAAGGAAAGAGGCACTGAGCCGCAGCCACCTTGTGGGTGCTCCGCAGTACCCATTGGACTGTAGTGACCAGAAGTGAGCACTGGCGCTAGAAGGCGCCAGCCCTGAATAGTAACAGCAGTTTCCAAATAACCACTCTCTTCCTTCACATCCTGTTGCAACCTCCAGTGTTCAGAAATGTCACCACTTGCCTGACAAACAGGGAGCTGAGTCACCAATCAACAGAGCCAAAGCAGGGAAAACAGTAAGGTACTCTATTGGGAGGAGCAATCTGGCCAGGAGAAACAAGCTACTCCTAGCAGTCTACAACCTGCTAATGAAAAACTATCTCTATGATGATGTGGCTGTAACTAGCACCAACCAAGAGGCCATCTCTTCATTTGTCAAAGCAGCTCAAGAATCACCTCAATGGGCAATGTGCCTGAAATTGATTGTGAAACCACCCCACCTTCCACACAGCACTGTCACAACACGAATGCTGCACTGCGTCTACAGTGTGTCCAGAGCACTCACAGATGCAACAGAGCTTTGCAGCAGACAAGGCATCCCATCCAAACT
Organism: Bramus lutescens; assembly: GCA_001685075.1. Classification (NCBI taxonomy): domain Eukaryota; kingdom Metazoa; phylum Chordata; class Mammalia; order Rodentia; family Cricetidae; genus Bramus; species Bramus lutescens. The sequence goes on along the minus strand of LOEQ01003210.1, from coordinate 144,706 downwards.
AGGAAAGCCAGAGCTGGAAAGTTTGGCTCCCTCTGGGCAAGTTCATTTTTGCCTTTACTTATCCAAACAGGCAACTTGCCACAGCCTATGAGGCCTTAATTATGTAACTGACTCCAGACCATTTCCTTCATTACCTCTTGCCAATGAGCGGGCTGTTCCTCCAGGTCCTCAAAGCACTCAGCAAGTAACAACTGCCAGAATGCTGCAACCTTCCTGGCTGTGCATCCCAGCAGTAGTGAGGTACAACTCAAGCCACATCACTAAATATTCCACAGCAGGGCAGAACCAGTCACTCTGGTACTATTAGAAGTTTCCATCCATACAGACCACACATAGGTTCCCTAAATTTGGTCTGACTTAAAACTATCCAGAGACCTGGAGACATTTTAATTAGTCACTTTCAACAGAGGTATTCACTAGAAATGAATCTCTAATCCTCACCTCCATGAAAAACGTTTCTAGGGACACCTCAGCCACAGAACAATGAAGGTGGTTCTGAGACATGAGACAGTACACAGGGAAGGAAGGTAAAAGACTGTAACAGCAATGGATGGGGGAGGGGCAATGCCAGGGCCTAGGAACCTGTCTGAGAGTTCGGCTATATGCAAACACTCAAATTCAAGAGCCTCACATTCATTCACTTCTAACTTGCCAGGCAGGGAGGGAAGTAAGGGTAGCCTGCCTTCCCACACAATTTCCTCTTGGGTCTCTCTGACTAAGGCAAAAACCACACGGACGATTTTCTAAAAGAGCTAACTTTACATCCAAAAAATTCTGTCAAGAATCAAAAATCTAAACCTTAAAAGTCAATGAAGGAAAGCCCTAGAAGACAGACTAGGAGTTAGAAAGCCCTTATAAAGAATCAATCACTTTATCTTTGGAGGAATAAACTGGAGAATGGGGGTGGGGGTAGCTCTGACTTGAAGCATCTACACTGTCATGGTCAAAGCCCACTGTACTCTTACTGGGAGATTTTTGACTTGCTTTCAAATTAAACTTTTCATCCAGAGAAAACAAAAACTTCCAAGGTTACAAAGTATTAAAGCTTTGCTGTTAAAATCAGGGATTCCAAGTGACACCCTTTTCGTTTGCTTTTGCAACATCCATTAATTTCATTATTAACTAATACTGGTACATCAGTTTGGGGAGGAAAAAAAAAGGTACTACTGTGACATTCCAAAAATAAGGACTACCTAAATGCAATTGACTTAATATCAGGGACTCCTCTGCAAACAAATCAAAAACAAACCCTTGTGTGGCTATACCTAAAAGCTCTTTAAAATGTGTTGAGAAAACATCTTCAAGTTCAGCAAAATGACTGCTAAAATTTTCATTTCCAAAAGGAATCCCATTTCCTTCTAACATTTTATTTTAAAGTTTAAACATCCTTTTGCAATTTAGTAACCCTAAACATGTGGAATGGAAAGGTTATCAGTTGGCAATCCAATTTCTGTTCTGAGCTCCTAGAGGAGGAATTTTACACAAGATGGGAACCTTCAAATGTTTTTTTCAGCTGACCCAGAGCACTGGACAGTGTATTGAATTCGTGCTTTAGACATTTTGTGCAGTAATATGGTATGTTATGGAAACTTCTTCCTCGAATAACTGATTTTACATCAGGCCACCATTGCATGGCAGGTAACTGTGGATATATTAAAAGGAATAAAACGAGAGGCCTGACAAACTGCAGCTTCCATGCTCAAGGGCGGGTGGGCCTCTTTTTTTCCTGAGGACACAAAGAGGGAAACAGGTTCCTTTGGAAGGGACTAGGCATATGTGTGAGAACGACTTCCCTAACAAAGTACATCAGGGACCAAAAGTGGGCTAGGGGACAATGGTACTTCAACGTGTTTTGTCTTTTAACAGAAGAACTTATGCTTGTAAAACACATTAGAAGGACAGTGTTAGGTTCTGCAAGTCATTGCTGCTGTTTTTGTTGTCCATGTTTCTTTTTAACTTGTATGTGTAGGATGAGGGGACACTGAGGATGGGAGGTGTTCTCTCCAATATGACTGGGCGTGTAAGACGTTTTACATCAACTTTTCACAGTCAGGCATGTGCTTTCGAACAAAGAGCAGTGGAGACAGGAGAGACCAGGGTTTGACAGTTTACAGATACATTTTGTGCTTAAGACAGTACTTTACAAATGACTTGCTCAATTTAAATGTCTATCACCATAAGAAACATTCCAGTAAAATAAGGACCTGCTTGAAACAGTCTTTTTTCGGGGGGGGGGGTACGGAATNGGGTACGGAATGTGACTTTAACTTGAATAAAAGTATAAACCAAATCAGTAAGCTTGTCCCCTACACTTGAAGCAGCCATTTTCTCTGAAGGCTGCAGACAAAGCAATGGATGGATCTGGAAAGAGGGTCACCAAGGGTCGGAAAACATACTGGGCCTTTTCCATGGATTTTTGTCATGTTACAGTAACACTTTAAAAAAAGAAAAGGAAAAAAAAGAAAACTGTGTACATCAAATTTCTAAAACTAAACACTGAAAGGATGTGCAAGTCTAAAAGGGCTCAATAGGGTTAGAATCCTGATTTGAACATAATAAATCCACTCTCAAGCATCACTTTGGTCTAAAGGCGAGGAGGAAGCAGGCAGGAAAGGGACTAAAAGAGGGAGATAATTGAATTACTCAATAAAAGAGGCTACTTACCATCCCAACCCATCATTGTAAGACATACACTTCTGATATAAGAGAACTCCTTAGAGGTCGGATAAAGCTCGTAAGCACCTTTGAGTAAGGCACCTGCCCCCGAGAGGGCCTGGAAGCCCAACGTGGGCTTAGCGAACAGACCTCCGCTAATCTGTTTATTTCCTTGAACTGTAGTCTGGCTGCGAAGGGCTGCGATTCCCAGGACGATACATTTAATTAGAACAAAACGAGAAAAAAAAAAAAAAGTAAAAAGCTCACCAAACTGCTGCACCTGTGTCTTTGAATGTGGGTGCCATTTCTTTTAAAAGGCAAAGGAGGGTCTGTGAAGGAGAAAGGGAAACGAAAGAGGACGTGGGAGTGGGGATAAAGGGCTGAGACCCTTGTCTGGAGGGGTGCTCTGGGATTCCCCAGGCGGCTGCAAGCCATCTGTCCAGCGAATTCTCCACCCTACCCTGCCCCCACTGCCTGCAAGACTCGCTTTCCTGCCCACTTGAAACCCACCTTTCTATTTTCAAATCTACTCCTTCCAGCCCCCAAGAGTCAGCAAATCCTGTACCCCATACCCTTATGCTCCAGGAGGGCCAAAAGGGCCCCAAACCTCATCCTGAAAACGCGCGGGGCTGTCCCCATTATTACCCGCCAGAGAAGGGCGTGGGGGAATCCACTTTGCACTTAATAAAGGACATGGGGTGCCACAGTTCACATTCTGCCAAAGTACATGGGAACCTCCTTTGCTCCCATAAGAGCAATAGCAACCCATTTTACCCTTAAAGAGGGGACATGCCTAGAAGAAAACAGTGGCCAACTTCCTCTATCTACAGCAAACAACCTTCAATACCCCCGAAAAAAAAAAACTTAAGGATCCTCCACCAATGTCACCTACCTACAAAAAGAGAGGACCCTGAGAAAAAAGTGGGGTTCACAAAAAGGTCAGGAGCTTTCACCTAAAAAGCTGAAAATGAACCCCTTCCCCTGCCTGCCTTCTAGGGAGTACCTAGAAAATACCTCCCGCCAAAAAATTCAGAGTGCACAAGAGCCCCCATCCTAATGAGCCCTCCACAGAAGGATGGAGCGAAGGCTGATCCGAACCCCCACTTTCTGCCTCCGTTAGACTCGGGTACCTATCCAAAATGAGCAGGGTATATACCGCCCCCAGGAGAAAGGATACTGTCAGGGATTGGGAAGACACCCAACTCCGAACCCCTAAGAGAGGAGCTGTAAACTGGAGATCCCCCTCAAACAAGAGAATCCGGGGGCCCCTCCCCCAAAGCCTTCCCCGAAGCCAGGCGACAGGCCGCTGACGGCCAGCTCCGGGCGCAGGAGCGACCGAGGAGCCTGATGGGCCTC
>LOEQ01003209.1:264024-276134 GCA_001685075.1 Bramus lutescens | reverse complement strand
AAAAAAAGAAAAGTGAAAAAATATACACAAATGTTGTGCAAAGGACCACAGCCCAGGATGTCATCTTAAGTTGACTTTTTGGTTTAAGAATCACCTACCAAGGATTACTAGTAAAATACCATATTAGAAACCAGATTTGAAGGAAGTTTATTTAAAAAGTAGAAATATCTGAATCTGATATGTAGCCTAGGCTGTCCCTGAACTTGGCATACTCCTGCCTTCCTCTCCTGAATGCCAGGATTGTAGGAATTAGGCCTATTCCACTACAGTCAGCTCTGAATCAGTTCTTAAAACTTGCTTTAAAAACTGAAAAGTATTCATTTTTATGTGTATGTGTATGGGCCTGTGGGTATGTGTACCAGGTGCATACAAAAGTCACAAGAGGGTGTGAGATACCCCAGACACTGGACTCTACATGGGTGATGGGAACCAAACCCAGACCCTTTGCAAGAGCAGCAAAAGTTCTTGGCCACTGAGTCATCTCTCCAAACCCCTAAATCATGCTTTTAAAATTTAGCTATGTAAAAGGAAGAAATGCAATATAGCTCAAGAAAAAAACTTTATTGTAACTCTGGGTATGATAGCATATATATGTTATCCCAGCACTTTGGCAGTGGGGGCCGGGAGCTCAGGGGAATTCAAGGACAGTACTAGCTACAGATGGAATTTGAAGTCACCTGAGCTTGGCAAACAGACAGCTTAGAAATACTGGTGGTAGGGGGAGAGGTGATGTCACCAGAAATTTATGGATGTGAGCTGAGGGTGCTGCCATGTAACATGTAACTTATGTTACATGCAGCCACCAACACCACAATACCTGATGCTGTTTCTTCAGTCTGTCTGTTCTTCTCTTCTCTTCTTTCACCCTCAGCACTAACAAGCGCTGAGACAATATCGCTGACGGTCCTGTAGTTTTCACCGGTGACCAGAATTTGCTGCTGAACCATCTGTCTTACCAGGCTCCTACTGAAGCCCATTTCCAAAGCTGCCTTAACCACAGGCGTATTCATCATGACTGTATCTTCTGAACTTTCGCCAGGTCCGAAATGTACAACTGTTTGTAAACAAATTTGCTAATATTAATCTTCACAAAGTTAAAACTTTGGGGCCGGGGCCTGTGTGAGTTCTTGCCAAGCACACATGAAGCACTTGGGTTAGAATAACACCACCAATGGAGATGTATCAGACTTGAGTGATGAATAATGTCTAAATGTTACATGAGACAGAGAAAATAACAAACATGGGAAGGATAAAGATATAGCAAAAACACAGTTAAATAAGCAAAAGGAATGATATTCTGAATAGAGAGGTTATGACGATGAAAATATAAGGTGATGAAGGTAGGACTTGAGAGACTGTACTTTTCCAAGACACTGTACTGCCACCTGCTGGAAACGTGCACAATAAACACACAAACACCCAATGTTAAAGTGTGGAGAGCAACCTCCTCAAAAGCATGTCTGAAGAAACCAAAACAGCCTTGATCCCTAATGCCTCCTCCAGAAAATAATACTGAAAAGAAAAAAGTATCCTAAAATTGAAATGGTAAAGTAAACAATGTGAATATCTGAAGAGAACAGCAAACATAATAGCCCTAAAAAAGAACAAAAGCTTGGCATGAAATAAAGGTGGCACTAGAAAGTGGACAGCAGTCAATGGCATGCAGCTTTGTAAGGTGGTAGCAGACAGTGGACAGCAGCCAATGGCATGCAGCTTTGTAAGGAGTATCTACATCACCCTAAGTTTGCCAGAACTCTAGGAGGGTCTTGAAGGTGACAGGACACACGCAGAGATGGACTAGTGGGCAACCTAGGATCAGGGAGAACTGTAAGGATAGATCAGGTAGCATGGATGAGGCTGGCAGTGGGTAGATGGTGAGTTTCTGGCCAAACTGTGAAGGCATTAGCTGGTCATATAGCTGGGTGTTATGAACTGAGATGGGGAAGGTAAGAGCAGAACCTCTGAGGAGTGAAACAGGAACTATTTGCTTTGGTATATTCACTGAAACAGCTACTTTAGCCAGAAATGGAAACACTTGGAAATTGAAGCAGAAAATCGGCCATTGCAGCTTGGCACCCACATGACCTGAGCACAAGGTACACTTCATATGGTAGTGTGTCACTTAGAAATGAAGGAGCTGGCAAAGGAGACTGCTCAGAATCAACAGAAGAATGATGTCAGGGAAGCCAACCACAGGGGTATGCTGAGGACACAAGCCCGTGTGCTGGAGTGCAGTTGTCCCCCCAGCACTGGGCAGCCAACAATACAGCACAGCATGCTTCCCAAAGCAGCACTCAACAGCATCAAATGCCGGATGCCAAGATCTGCTAATACAGCAGCTTCCAGTGACTATGACAAGACTCCTTCCCTCTTTCCATTACCAAAGCAATGCTCACAAGTCAGCAGTAGGGGACATAATCCAGAGGACGAGGCCAGGTATGGTGGCATATACGTGTGATACCACACTTAGAGGATGAGGCTTCAAAGTTCAAAGCCAGTTTGAGTCAAATTATAAGCCCCTATATTAAAAATGAATGAATAAAGGAGAAATACATAAATAACAGAATAGAGAAGAGAGTAGATGGAGACTAGCTGTTCTGAAAGAGTTCTCTTTCCAGTCTCCTATTTTCTCAGTAAAGAACATGAATTAGAAAACTGTGGGAAGAGCTAAACTGCTATCGAGATGGCTCAGAGGGAAAGCGCTTGCTAGGCAGCCAGAATGGTCCCCAGAACTCATATAAAGAAGAGAGAACTGACTCCTGAGAAGAATCTTCTGATCTCCACATGTGCACTGTGGCACGTTCATGCCCAAACAAACATCATATACACATGTACAACCTCTTATACATTTTTTTAAAAGAGAATTTTGTAAATTAAAAACATGAATCTGTGAAGAAAGAATGAGCAACAGTCATTCTGAAGACTGGCAAAGCGATTTTATAGGCGAAATAAGATGCAAATTTTAAGAGGCTGGAAATACAGCATGCTATACCAAGACATAGATAGCATAGCACGTGTCTAGCATACACAAGGCCCCGGATTCTAGCCTCGGCATCAGCCTAAATAAACATTAAATAAGAACAGCTATCCAATTCGAGGCCTGGTCTACAAGAGCTAGATCCAGGACAGCTAGGGCTGTTACAGAGAGAAACTCTTGTCTCGCAAAACAAAAAACAGAAAAAACAAGCAGACAAAAGAACAGCTATCCACTCCTTCACCTTCCCCAGTTCTTCGACACGGGGACAGGTACCAGGGCTTAGGTACTCCTTCCTTTCCTGACCAAGTGCCTAATCTACTGCGGAGTCATGGTTTCTGTATCTTGGTCCCCCCTTCTCTGTTCCACCTCCACAGCTGCCAATGCCTCTCTTGAAATGGTGAGTCAGACCAGCACTCCCCTCTGATTGATTAGAACATAAAATGATGGCTCCTTCAGCCTTGGAGACCATGACACATGAAGATCACATACACTAACTCCTGAGCTATGGCTAAAGGGCAGCTCTAATCCAGAGGCTGCTGCACTGAAGTACCTGTTCCTGCCTTTATACCTAGCACCCAGCCCCATCCTAAATCAGCACAAGCCTGGCCTTTTCAAACATACTTGAGGCACAGCGATCTCTCCTCTCTAGAGGAAAAGCTTATTCCACCTATTATTTGACACAGCGCTGGGTTATTTGTTTTCTATGCGTGTCTTGTCTCATAAGAAATGTCAGCACTTTAAAGACCAATAAATGTCCTAGAATCTTTTAAAATGTCACAAATCTTACTAAACATGTAATTTTCCAGTTAATGTTCCACAGTTTTCCATGTGACTCCCTTTAACATACTTTCATTCCTAATATTCTTACACAGACTCATAGTTGCATTTGGAAGGTTTCCTACTTACTTGGAGGGTCATTTTCTTCTCCTGGGGTGTCTGAAGTGGACAACAGCTATAAAATAAGAGAACACTTAGCAGGTAAATCAGGAATCTCAAACAGTCTAAACAGCACAGTCAATAAGATAGGGTCTCACTCTGTTGCTGAGGCTGGCCTAGAACTCATGGCAATCGCCCTGCCTCAGTTTTCCAAGTACGGGGCTGATGGGATGAATGAGCATACCCAAGCAAACAACATTTACTTTAATAAATGCACACACCCTTCAGGAAACTGGGTGACTCAGATATTTCATTTTAAGACAGGTATGCAGCACAGGAGGGAAAACTAGGAGTTCAAGGCATGCCTCAGCTCCATGTCTCAAACCTCTGTAATAAATAATTCATATGAACACTTTACTTGGTTTTATTTCACCATAGTTATCACACAGCTATGCTTACACTTACATCCGATTTAGAATTCAAGTATATCTTCCATTTCAGAGAAAATGATGACAACAGTGTCTCCTCATTCCATTGAAAAAGCAGTATTTCATTTGGGTAACTATTAAAAGGTCTTAACTCCTAAAAAGATTTTTGTTCATTTGTTTGCTTACTGGAAAAGACTAGAGACATTGAAGATAGCTCTTTAACCCAATTAAAAAAAATTCTATACATGGCAGGATATAAGATTTTTCAAAAAAATAAAAGAAAAAACAGTATTTATGAAGAAGCCTGAACAGCAAGCTAGTAACAAATCAAGGATTTAGTACCATGGCTACATGACATGTAACCCAAACACAGCAGCTCTTCTAAGCACATACCCACAACCTCAGGTGTCTAAGCACACACCCACAACCTCAGGTGTCTGTCTAAGCACACACCCACAACCTCAGGTATCTGTCTGAGCACACACTCACAACCTCAGGTGTCTAAGCACACACAACCTCAGGTGTCTAAGCACACACAACCTCAGGTGTCTTCCTTCCTAACCATATTTCTTTTCCTAACTATATTGCTTAAAATTGCTATACAAATTTAATAAACTCCAATTTTGCTTCAAAAATTGATTATGGATTCCCCTCTGTATACTGTGAATATGTTTCATTACCACTGGTTAATAAAGAAGTGCCTCTGGCCTGTGGCATGGCAGAATAGAGTTAGGAGGGAAAACTAAACTGAATGCTGGGAGAAAGAAGGCAGGGGCAGAGAGATGCCATGTAGCTGAAAAAGGAGACAGACAACCTGGAACTTTACCGGTAAACCACAATCCTCACGGTAAAACACAAAAAAATTAGGAATGGGTTAATTTAAGATGTAAGAGTTAATAAGAAGCCCAAGCTAATAGGCTGAGCAGTGTTTTAATTAATATAGTTTCTGTGTGATTATTTTGGGTCTGGGTGGCCAGGAACAAACAAGCAGCCTCCACCAACAAAAATTTTGTACAAAGAATTAATAAAATAGATATAAGTATCACTTCTGAGATTTCTGTACTTATTCTATAACATAGTTCAATGCTGTATTTTTGTTTGCATGTATATGGAGCAAGCATATGGACCTGTTCACGTGGGTGTGTGCAACTACATGTGCATGCATGTAGAGGACAAAGGTACACACAGATGTCTTTCTCAGCAGTTCTACACCTTGTTTGTAAGACAGGCTCTCTGTCCCATTCAACCTAGAACTCACTGAATAGTTCCATTATCTGGACAGAAAGGTCCATGGAGTCACTGGTCTCTAACACCCTAGGGTTACTGATGCACGCTGCCACACCCAGCTTTGTCTGTGGTGTTGGGATCTGAATTCAGGTCCTCACACTGCCTAGGAGGCCCTTTACCAAAAGTGTCACCTCCAGAGTTCACGTCAGTCTGAAGAACCAGTTTACCTGTTCAAGGAGATGAGGATGTCTAGCTTGAATCTCATCAACAAACTCCTGCCCTTTCATCCGTATCAAGAACTCACATCTAAAATATAAAACAAAACTACTTTAAATCATTTCACATCAAAAATAAACTGATTATTCTAGAGGAGTGACTTATAAATATTCTTGATTATACCCCACAGCAAAAATTTCCCATCAGCACCCAGTAGACACGAGAAACCAAACCAGCACACACCAGCACATATTCCCAGGGTGGCAGTACATCCCATCATTTTCCTGTTGCCTTCCGCTTACACACAACAAAGGGAAAACTTCTGGACTTAGAAAGGGCAAAAGTTGGCATGTGAAAAACAATGTTACAGACATTGTCTTTTTGTGGTTAACACTATTTCAAAAACTATGACTCATTATCTATTAAATTTTATTGTTCACAATACAGTAACTGTTAATCCTACTCCAGAGTTCACTCTCCTATCATGAAATATAGTCCACCACACTCCCTCTAAGAAACTTTATCTCCACATTTTGTAGCAATGTCTCACAAATATTTAAACCACTAAAATCTCTCAGAGGAAGTTGACATAACAACCACTGCCATCCCATCCCTTTGGAAGAAACGTTAAACTAGGTGTCCAATTTCAAATTTTCTTGTAAAAGCACACAAACAAAAATCTTGACCTATGCTCATGCTATGTGAAAAATTAAACTAAAGGTGAATCATATCCCTAAATGTATGTAAAGCCCACTTGCCCTTCCTTAAGTCATAATGTTGCTTCACAAGAAGCTTGGAAGGAAAGCTGGAAATAGCTCACTTGCTGCTCTCACAGAAGACCCACAATTCACTTCTCAGAACCCATGTCAGGAAGCTCACAACCCTTCTATAACTCTAGCTCCAGGGGATCCGACGCTTCTGGTCTTCTTGGGCATCTACACTCATGTGCACATACCCATAGGCAGTCACACACTGTGCTGGATAATTTGAGGCTTTTTTGGGGGGAGGGGTATTTCTGGCTTTTTTGTTTTGTTTTGTTTTGGTTTTTTGGTTTTTGAAGATAGAGTTTCTAAATTTAGTCCTTGCTGTCCTGGAACTCACTTTCTAGATCAGGCTGGCCTCAAACTCAGAGATCCACTTGCTTCTGCCTCCTGAGTGCTGGGATTAAAGGTGCGCACCACAATCACCATGCCTGTGCTGGATAGTTTTGTGTCAACTTGACAAAAGTTAAAGTCTTCTGAGAGAACTTCATCTGAGAAAAAGCCTCCATAAGATCAAGGCATTTTTATAAATAGTGACTGAAGGGGCAGGGTCCAGTCCATTGTGGGTGGTCCCATCACAGAGCTGGTGGTCCTATGTTCTATAAGCAGGCTGAGCAAGCCAATGGGGAGCAAGCCAGTAAACAGCACTCTATCATGGCCTCTGCATCAGCTCCTGCCTCTAGGCTCCCATCCTGTTTGACTTTCCTGACCTGACTTCCTTTGATGATAAACTAATGTGGAAGCATAAGCCAAATAAACCTCCTCCCTAAGTTGCTTTGGTCATGGTGTTTCATCACAGCAATTCTGTGGAATAATCCTCTTGTACACTGTAAAGATTTGTCACTCAAATTGATTTAATAAAATGCTGATTGGCCAGTAGCCAGGCAGGAAGTAAAGGCCAAGCGACCAAACTAAGGATGGTGGGAAGAAGGGCAGAGGGAGAGGGAGTCGCCAGCCAGACACAAAGGGAGGAGATAAATGTGCCAGGCTAATAAAGGCACCACTACATGTCAAAACATAAACAGAAATAAATATAATTTAAGTGTAAGAAGTAGCAACTAACAAGTCTGAGCATTTATAATTCATATTCATTTGGAAATGGATGGGTGAGAAATGCCCAACTACACAGCAATAGGAATAAGTCCAGAAGTAAAAATATTGATGGACCAGACTGACTCAATCTTAAGGATGGAAGCCATTTCGTTATAAGGTCAGAACAAGTTCATTTCTGTTTGCTGCAAAATTCAAGTTGCTCGTGCTTTAACCTATTTCTGGAATTTGACATGCTCCCCACCCTATGGAGTTTGACTGGTCACCCCCTGAATATATCCTGATGAGATATTCTACCAAATAACTTTAAAATGTTCAGCCAAGTGCCTACGTAACTAAAATTCCTCTGGAAATTCACCAACCCTTGAAAACCACCTACTCCTACAGTTTTTGGACTATATAAACCCTACCTTCTCCCGTGTCCAACGCTGTTTTTTTCAAATCCTGCTTTAAGGAGATAGCCCTGAGTGACTAAAATTAAAGCTTGCTTAATTTAAGCAAAGAATTTGGGTTATGGTCTTTATTCTCATTCAGTGGGGATTAACAAATATAAATCACAGATTAAAGGAAAGTTTGCAAGAATGCTATCAGAAAGATGGCAATGTTCTTGGCTGTGTACTTCTATAACAAACCCAAACTAAAGAGAGCTGTCCTTGGAAGAAACAGCCCAAGGAGGGCTCAATAACCCAATTAACATAAACTGAAGACAGATATGCGAGTTGGAGGTTGCGGCAGTGGCGGGTGTTTGAATACCACACTCAACGCCAGGGGCTCAACCATCAGGATCATAAAAGGAAGAGAGAGAGAGACAGAGGAGAGAGGAGAGAGAGGTGGGGGGAAGGGAAGGTACAGAAGGCCCACTGGGGAGACATCTGGAAACAGATGGGCACAGAGGATCAGTAGTCTGGCAGGCAGATACCACCATGGCTCCTAAGGGCTTGCTCTGAGCAGAAATCCAGAACCTTTGCCACTGAAGTCATCAACAACCAACCTCATGAGGTGTCACAGCAAAAATCTCTCTGGTGTGTACTAGCACTGAATGCAGAAGATCCTCTGCCATGGAGCAGCCAGTTCCCACCACTACTGCTGAGGGACCCTGGAGGCAGAAAGGAGCAGGAGCTGCAACACTCTGCAAGGAACCACCTCCCTCCCTGACCCATGCTCTGCACCCCAGGGCTGCAGAACAGTCTGACGCCAGAGCCTGTGTCCTACACGCACTGTTCTTATGCTCTTCAAGCCCAGCCTGCAGCTGTTCTGTGCACCTGTGCTCCACATCTACTCAAGGGATGTGTTCTCATCTCAGGCATCAGCACGGCATGGCACAGCCCACAGTCAGTGCTCTCTCTACACACTCACACACATAGATAGATGGCTCTCAAACATCAAGACATCACCAGTGCTACTGCTCCCACCATTGTCAGAACAGGTGTCAACAGGGGTCCTATTGGCCAGGATGTTTCCCATAACAGAAGAGATCAAGTCTTCAGCCTTGTCACCAAAAGCTTTGATATTTCCCTGGACACAGAGAATCTCTAAGACTGTCACTGACAAGGACATCAACTAATAGAGCTGCATGAAGACTACGGCACCGGGCTTCCCAACGAGTCAGAGCCTACCATACCCTGACAAACCCAAGCCCTTACACCTACCTATAGTTAAAGCTCCTTGTTCAATAAAGTCACAAAATCTAAGAAGCAGGGCTACAAGAAACTTAAAAAAACAAAAACTGTAACAACAAAGGAATGCAATAATTTTCCAAGAACTCAAAAGAAGGAAGAGAAAGGTGCTTACATACGATTAAATAAGCAATTAATAATACTCATCTTCAGGGAGCTTGGTGAGTTTCAAGAGAACAAGACAGATAATGTCAGCAATAATGAGAGAATACAGCGAACAATTCTCAAAAGCATAGGAAAGTAAATTTACAGGTGAAGACAAACACAAAATCACCTCCAGACTTCTCCAAACTGTAATGTGGAGTGTAAATCAGCCAACTCTAACATAAAAGTTAAGAGGAAAACACTGGGGCTCAGGGTCGAGTGGCTATCTACTAGACATAAAGCCAAGATTCAATCTTCAGTACTACCCCAGCCCAGCACAGTGCTAAAAACAACTACAGCTATAATTATAGCTATAACGGTCCTATTAAAGACAGTGTTCTGCAGCTACAATTATAGCTACACCTGTCCTATTAAAGACAATGTTAGAAATAACTATAGCTACAACTATCATATGAAAACAAACAATGGATACACAACTTAAAAAGCTATAGTGACATCAAAGCCATGAGATGCTGAAAGGACAGAGGCAGAGACTTTGTGTAGCTGAAATCAACTTATCAGTTTACATAGTAGACTGCTTTAAGATGTGAGGAAGACAATCTTCAACTGAGGGCCCCTCTTCCCAGGTGACCCCAGTGTCAATGATAGAAACTAACTAGCAGAACAACGGTTAAAGACATTAAGTATAGTACATCCTGACTGCCCTGTATTTCCTCCTTATCCACTCTTCCCTCACAACACAGATTATAACCCCTACCACCTAAAATATTACCTAAGTATCTGATAAATAAGTGAACTGCATGTACTAAAATCTAGTAATAATGATCATCTGTTAGTCTGTCTTTACTGAGATCAAAGATTAGTCACAGTTGAAACCTGTTCAGAGCTGCACTGACAAAAACTTTAATCCGAGCACTCCAGGAGGCAGAGGCAGGCCCGCAGCTGTTGAGTTCAAGGCCAGTCTGGTCTACAGAGCTAGTTTCAGGACAGCCTAGGCTACACAGAGAAACCCTGTCTCAACATAAAACAAACAAAGAACCAATTACCTTGGAAACCATTTGGCATGTTCTACCCAGGGGTCATCTCCAGATTCCCAACACCTCAAGCCACCATCACAACAAAAGCATTTGACATCATCGTTGCGATCTAAACAAGAAAAGGCCAGAAACTGACTCATGTATATTCCCATAAACAAGCTAATAAAACTCTAGTTCTCCACTAACATCTTACCCATGTAGTAGAATCCAGCGCTTGCCAGCTGCTCGGGCTGAACAGGAACACTAGACGGCCAGTATAAAAACGTCCTCATTCGAGCAGTGTGAGTCTGCATGCTTAGATTTGATACACTAAACCTCTGTGTTTCTGAAGAATTTTCCAGAAATGGACAGTTGGGAAAATGTCTCCGGTGCTCTGACATAGCGTCATCCTTCGGTTCCCAGTTACTAAGCTTCCCACCACAGGCAAAGCAGGCCACCCTGTCTCCAGGCCCTATGTAGTAGAAGCCGGCTCTGGCCAGCTCTGCTGGTGACAGAAAGCTTAAAGGCCACATACTGTAAGTAAGAAATCTGGCCTCTTCAGTAGTCATGGCATAGCTGCAGGGACTAGTCCTGGACGGGAAGTCCTCCACTGCTGTGGAGTGAAGAGGGTTTGAGGACGAGCTGGAGTGACTTCCACCTTGCTCCAGAGGAGACGAACATACAAACCCACTTCTCACAGGGACTGTGACCTTAGGTGGGCACTGCAGACCAGCTGGACTCAGAGTCTGAACAAAGCTGCAGCTGGGGTACAGCTGTCTGTGCTTTTCAACAGGACTGTCCCCTTGTTTCCAGTTGTCCAGCATCAGGCCACAGCAGAAGCACTTGACCTTGTCATTGACACCAGTGTAATAAAAGCCAGCACGAGCCAGGCTCCTCTCCGAGACAGGAACTCCAGCGGGGAAAGCCGAGTAAGTGGACATTCTGTAGAGCTCACAGGAAAAGTCATATTTTATTTTTTCTTTGCTCTCTTTTGTCCAATTTTGTAAGGTTGTGCTATTTTCCATTATCTTTTTGGTTTTTTGGTGTAAAGCACCTTGAACAACTCTTTGGGAGACAGTTTTGTGCATGAGTAGGGACAGTATTTCTGACAGCTTAAACTGCCCTATGAAGCTTCTCAGTTCACACTATGTAAAATCTCTACCACACAGAGAATGCAAAAACAAGCTCCTAACCAGGTAGAATTCTCTCTGACTGGATTTATGTGAGTTTACCTTCACAGAGGACAACTCTCTTATTTTCCAAGATCCTACACTACTCAGGACTCTGGAATCATATGAACTCTTTTAGGTAACCCAACAGTTATTCACCCATAATTTACTTTCATTAAAAGTTATGAAGTCAGCTTCAGTCAGACAGGCGCGGAGAGTCTTCTGGAAGGATCATCACGATGGCTGCCCAGGAGGCACAGCAGGTCCAGTTCAAGCTCATCCTGGTGGGGAAGACGACGTTTGTGAGGCACCACTAGAAGTATGTAGCTACCCTGGGCGTGGAGGTGCATCCGTTCATTCTCTATACCAACAGAGGACCCATCAAGTTCAACATGTGGGACACAGTCGGCCAGAAGTTTGGGGGCCTGAGCAATGGCTACTCCATCCAAGCCCAGTGTGCCATTAGAATGTTTGATGTAACATCAAGAGTTACTTACAAGAATGTACCTAACTGGCATAGAGATCTGGTACATGTGTGTGAAAACATCCCCATTAGCTCACCAAATCCAGCTGGACTGGGACTGAACGAGCATGGGATCAAACTGGACC
>LOEQ01003209.1:243565-260835 GCA_001685075.1 Bramus lutescens | reverse complement strand
CTCGGGACACACTGGAAAAGTCCGGGAAGGCGACTCACAGATGTGTGAGCTGGCTTCGGAAAGCCTGAGAAAAACGGACTACACTAGTGTGCATGTGCATAAATGGTTGGTTTTTTTTTTTTTTAAGATGGGCTTTAGCATTGGTAAGCCGGCTGTCCAGCGTGGTGGTGCTACCTGGAATCCCAGGTGTTCAAACCCAGCCGTGGCTAGCACACCGAGGGTACCTGAGACTCTTTGGGGCGGGGAGGCAGTATGCATATTTTCTTTTTTAATAAAAGCACCAGGCCACAAACAAAAAGATAAGGAAAAAGCAGGGGACTGGTTTGGAAGAAGGTTAATAGTTGTTAATAGTTGAAGGGTTAATAGTATAATGGGGAGAGTATGGTCAAAGTGCATCATATATCTGTGATGAAATTGTGGAAGAATACATTTAAGAACTGGAAATTAAAACCTTGATCGCAGGTGTCTCCGTCTCCTCGCCCCCACCCTCCGGCGCCCCTGCCCGACAAAGCACACTGAGAAGGACTTTGCAATGCTTTTCGCTGCCCTCTTCTATTGGGTGTTTTGGTTTTTTACTTTGATTGTTTGAACTTTGCTTTTTATTTTTAATTTGTCTGGGAAAGAGTTTTATTACAGGGCTCAGGTTGGCCAAGGATTTGGCATCCCAGTTGAGCCTCCTGCGTGCTGAGATTAGAAGTGCATGCACTTTAGAGTGGGATTTGAAATCAAATCTTCTCCCCGGGAAACTCCAGGGGGCAAACATTTCAAAAATTTAGAAATAACAGGCCACTCTTAGGAAGCCAGGGGAATCCCAGGGCGATGAACCATTTCCCATTTCCTTTCCCCCATCATTTCTGCCCGCCAGTGGGTCAGTCACAGAACAGGCAGTCTTCTGTCCCAGTGTTGATTGTAAAACAGTCTGACACAGAGAAAAGAGTATCATGGTTACCAATGACTACCAAAAATACACATGGATACCAGTGCTTAATTCAAGTAACTACTTCAGAAAAACAGTCCTAATACTTGTGGGACTCTAGCAAGAATTG
This sequence comes from Bramus lutescens, assembly GCA_001685075.1. Lineage (NCBI taxonomy): Eukaryota > Metazoa > Chordata > Mammalia > Rodentia > Cricetidae > Bramus > Bramus lutescens. The sequence goes on along the minus strand of LOEQ01003209.1, from coordinate 259,789 downwards.
TGCTAAATGAATTCAAGAGTATGTTTCTTTTACAATTCTTGTCCTGACCAAAACATAAGATAGAGAATCTACTTAAGTATACAGGAAAATTCCAATTCCCCAAATTCAGAAGCTTAAGAACTTACTACTTTTTAAATACTGTATAATCCTGGAGACCAATCATTTATTTTGTAACATTCTTTCCCTGTTGTCCATGGAGAGCTGGTAATTTTTGATATATATGCATATATATACATTATAATGTTTGAAATATATACATTACATGTATATATAAATATTGAGGTGGTTATGTCATTTCATCTTTATATACAAAAAATGTACAACTCAAGATAATTTTGAAGGAAAAGACTGAAAAGACTTCTGCAACATAAGTTGTATAATAAAACCAGGGGCTGCCAGAGAAGCTAGGTAACAAGGAGGACCCTAAGAGGGACACATGAATGCCTTGGGAAGGGGAAATAGATGAGACTTACTGGGTAAACTGGGGGTTGAGGAGTGTAGAGGGGAGGAGAAGGAGGATGGAAACACGAGGGATTAGGATGGTCCAGTTCGAGGAGGGGCAGGGAGGGAGAGCAAGGAAAGAGATACCTTGATAGAGTTGTGGAGTTAGGGAGAAACCTGGTACCCACAGGGGAACTCCCAGGAACCCACAAGGATGACCCCAGCAACAGCAGAGAAGGTGCCTGAAGTAGACTTCCCCTGTAATCAGATTGGTGACTAGCCTAATTGTCATCCAATAACTGATGGAAGCAGATGCAGAGATCCACAGCCAAGCACTGGACCAAGCTCCGGGAGTCCAGTTGAAGAGAGGGAGGAGGGATTGAGTATACGAGCAAGGGTGGTCAAGATCATGACAGGGAAACCCACAGAGACAGGTGACCTGAACTAGTGAGCCTGCATGGTACTGACTTAGGCCCTCTGCATGTGGGTGACAGTTGTGTAGCTTGGTCTGTTTGTGGGGCCTCTGGCAATGGAACCAGGATCTCTCCCTGACACATGAGCTGGCTTTTTGGAGCCTATTCCCTATGGTGGAATGCCTCACTCAGACTTGATGCAGGGGGAAGGAGCTCGGTCCTGCCTTAATTGCATAGGCCATGTTTTGTTGATTCTCATAGAAGGCCTGCCCCTTTCTGAGGAGCGGATGGGTNGAAAGAAAGAAAGAAAGAAAGAAAGAAAGAAAGAAAGAAAGAAAGAATAAAGCTAGGGGGCCTGGAGAGACAGTCAGCAGTTAAGAGCACTGGCTGCTCTTGCAGAGGACCATGTTTAGTTCCTAAAATCCACACACACCTCCATTAACTAGATTTTCAAAGGATTCAATGCCCTCTTCTGATATCAATGGGCATTGCAAACAAGTGATGCAAAGCACAGACATACAGGCAAAATGCACACAAAATAAAGAAAGAAAAAGGTAAACAAAAAAAGGTAAATTTTCAAGTTCTTAGTAGTATACCTTTCTCCACTTATCAAATTGCAGAGACCACTCAGCATAAGCTCATAGAGGTGAATGGTATAGGTGCTGGGATACACAGCATAAATACACCATAACATATTCAACTTAAACAATTTTATTTAAAAAGCAATTAAGAGCCAGGGACAGTGGTTCAGGTTGAGGATTGCTGAGAGATCAAGGCCAACCTGGAACATGCAGCCAGTTCCAAACTAGCTTTGTTCCTGTCTTTGCGGCTTTGGCAGTAAGAGTAGGGACCGCCAGGGGGCATGTGTGCAAGAGACAGAGGAAAAATAGGTCCCTGAACCACAAACTAGCATCAGAGCCACCATGATGGTGTTACAATGATGATAAAGGGAAGACACAGCCAGCTACCAACCTTCATGACCACCATGGTCCCCTCTGCCCACCATCGGATAGCCATGATGTGATGGCCAGGAGACTTGAGCCTTCCACTCTCCACCTCTTTCCTGCCTGACGAAAGCAGCAGAGCCAAGACCTTTCCTTTTCTTTTCTTTCTCCTTTTAAAGACAGGGTTTTTCTGTGTAGCCCTAACTGTCCTGGAACTTACTTTGTAAATTAGGCTGGTGTTGAACTCACAGAGATCTGCCTACTTCTGTCTCCCAAGTGCTGGGATTACCAGAGACCTGGCTCAAAGACCATGTAAAATTCAAAAGATTGGCCATATTATAAATTGAGGAGTTAGTTCGAAACCAGCCTGATCTTCAAAGAGCTAGTTCCAGGACAGGCTCCAAAGCTACACAGAAACCCTGTCTCAGAAAACCAATAAATAAATAAATAAATAAATAAAATTGAAGGCCTGTTTCTAGGCTGTGTGATATAGCATTTGAGATAATTATTTCAAACCCCAATATTACAAATAAAATACTAGAATGAGTTTTCTAAAGAAAAAATTTTGTATATCCAGCTCGTTTTCCACTGAGAGGCATTTGGGTGGTCTCCAACCACAAACACTGTTGTAATTAACAGTTTTGGATAAATGTCTTACTTTATAATATTTTGCTAGGAATGGGTGGTTAGCTTCTTGTATAAAACATATATTTTTTTGCTGGACACCTTCATCTGAGGGAATGTTGACAATTGCAAACCAAGAAATGAGACAGGGTCTGTCTCTGAGCCTAGAGCTAGACCGGTGGCCAGCAAGTATCAGTGACCCTGTCTTCTGCTCTGCATCACTGGAGAGAGTAGAGACGGCAAGAGGAGGGCAGGGCAGACAGGGAGGGCAACGTGAGAAGACCAATTCAGAACAAGGCATAATGATACATCTGGCTGAGAAAGAAGGAACCTCTGGCCTCGGACTGTACATACACCTGCTTAAAATAACTGAAATGAGTTACTTCCTTTAGCAATCTCTTGATAATGTCCCACTTCTATTCAGATACATCCCAAGACACATAATATAAACAAGAAAGGTGGCCACTTGGTCTAGACTGGATTTGGGGCTCATACCCAGTAACGCACACTGTATCCTGTGACTGAACTTTTAGGGAAAATCCCCTATTTACTATCTTATGTTGGGTGTTCATTTGATTACCATGGGAAGGGACACTAAGTCCTCTCAGCCAAAACAGGGAACCCTCACCAGGTCCCTTTGCAACCAAACTCCTTCTTCTCTCGAAGCCCACAAAGACAAGCCTTGAGCATGCTCCCTCTCGTCACCACGCCTCTCTGACACCATTTCTTTCTGAGCCACCTGCCTGCTTTACTTTGAGTAAAGTATTCTTACTACTTTTCAAATGGTGTGCAACTAATTTCACTCTCAATAAGATACCAAGAACTCTGCAAATCCCCAACCCAGACCAGATCGCCGAGAACACTTCGGAATTCTTCAGCCCAGACTCCATCCTGCTGTTGCTCAAGGCACTTAGACAAGAAGTCTCTGCTCAGGCTTCCTTCTGAAACTTCTCCCACTGCTTCCCGTCTGAGTCTGAGCGGGGCCTCCATGAGCTTTCTAGAAGGCTTCCCGTGAGGAACTTCCTGTTTGCCATACTGTCTTCCCACTGCAGCCAAATAAGGCTCTTTGCACGCCCTGCCACTGCCCTTCTTTGTTCTCTGTTGCTGAGAAAAAGCTGCTTTTGCTTGCAGGTTACACAGTCCATTATTGAGGGAAGTCAACACAGGAACCTGGAGACAGGAACTAAAGCAGAGATGGGGAGAAACACTGTTCACTGCCTGGCTTTATTTTTTAAAATCTACTTATTTATTATGTATACAGCATTCCTTTCATGGATGTCTGCATGCCAGACGAGGGCATCAGATCTCATTATAGATGGCTGTGAGCCACCATGAGGTTGCTGGGAATTGAATCAGGACCTCTGGAACAGCAGTCAGTGCTCTTAACCTCTGAGCCATCTCTCCAGCCCCAGCTTTCAGGGTTTGCTCAACCTGCTTTCTTATAGCATCCAGGACTGTTTGCCTAAGGATAGCACCACCACCATGGGCTAATGCCATCCAGTACCGTTTGCCTAAGGGTAGCACCACCACCATGGACTAATGCCATCCAGGACCATTTACCAAAGGGTAGCACCACCACCGTGGTGGGTCAGTCCCACATTGATTAGCAACTAAGAAAATGCTCCAGATATTCTCACAGGCAAATCTGATGGAGGCCACTCTTCCTTTGAGAATCTCTCTTTCCCAGGTGAAGCTCTAACAGCTAGCTGTGAAATGCTTCCTTTGATTGGTCCCAAATCTTTGAACTGAAGTGGCCTTCAGGGAAGAGCTTGCCTGCTCTGTCATTTCTCTCCTTGAGTAAACTGTCACCAAGGTTCCCTTCCCCCACCCATGACAAACTCATGTATGACTGGGGAAATGTCATTGCAAGAAATAATGGTGGCAAACACAGACCAAAAGCACCTTCTCATTCTGTACGCATTTCCAATCAAGGAAGCGTTGGGCTAATTCCCGCAGATGAATGTCATGCTGCCACACCTGACTTTCTGGGACTCTGGGGATTTGAACTCACTTCTCAAGCTTTTGTGCTAAATATGTCACTGACTCTACCATCTCCTTATCCCCAGCATTTAAGAATTCTTTAAAATGGTATGGAAGGAATATGGCTGCGACTAAACTACCAGTATCATAAAAAAAATAAATAGAAAGAGTAATTTTGTTGCTTTATTAATTTTTTCTAATAACGTCTTTATAAAAATTTCATATCCCTAAAATGTGATTCAATAAATAACAGGAGTTTCCATGCATAAAACACTTAGAAAAGAAGTGGGAAAATCTGTTCCCAGTTCTTAAGGCAACTCAAAAAGATTTCAAATTCTGCACCATACATGCCAACATCATAAACCTTCTCTGAGAATTTCAGGAATGCAGGCAATCCTGCTTTTCAGGAAGAAAAACAGATGCCTATCTCCCAGCATGGGAGTGTGCACATGCATGTCTTCAGAGGCAGGTGTTACATAAATTCGTGTACAGAAAATGGCATTCTGAGCTGAAGATAAATAGCACTTTTAAGGAAACGAAATCAGTTTAATAGTTAAAATAGTTAACATAGCTAATCCATTCATTCTTGAGTTTAGGCACCATTTTTTCTTGTTCCCTTAGTTTTTCATTTTTGTAAGTATTTGTTGATTTATTCTGAGATGGTGTCTCGTGCAGTCCAGACGCTGAGGATGACACTGAACTTCCGCCCCTCCTGCCCCCACCGCCCATGTACTAGGGTAGCGCCTGCGGATCATCAGTGCCATCCATGTCGTTCAGGAGAGAAAGGTGCGCACAGTGCCCTTGATGGTGCCTCTACAGATGGGGCACTTTCTTAGAGAGGGAGCGCAGTCTTTGCAGACGACCAGATGGCCACAGGGAATGAACACGATGGACACCTCTCTGTCCATACACACTTTACACGTTCTTTCTTCCTGAAGTTTCCGTAACTGTTCTTCCATTGGTAGAGCTATGAAAACAGGGAAATTTTTTATTTTAAGCACGAGCTCTGGGGAGCCCAAGTAACTTCAGACTTTGGTTCTCCCACCTCCCATTTCCAAGTACTGGTCACATGGCATGATGCTATGTGAGGCAAGAAAAAAGAATTTTAATGGAAAGCAATTTGCTTTTCCTCTAGTGAACCCCCCCCACAAAAAGATGATTTCCACAGGTTAAAGGGTTAGTACTATTACCTGCAATGTCATCTGTGGGGAGACACCTAATGTCCTGTCGCACTGGGGAAGAAAGAGCAAGGCATTACTATGGCATCCACAGTTGGTATTCAGCTATAGACCAGGCTTTCTTTATTCAATTTTGCAATGCAGGTATTAAACCTAGGGCATGATGCATTCATGTTAGGCCAAAAAGGCTTTCACTGAACCAAATCCACACGCCAGAATACAGTCTACAAATTTATTTATCTAGTATTAATATTTGAGAAATAGAATTATTCTGTAACCCAAGCTGGCATTGAACTCATAATCTTCCTGCTTCAGTCTCCTGAATGCTGGGATTACAGGTGCATGTTACCACGTCCAGCAGCAAATTTATTTACTTATGAGTATGTGCATGCATGCACGCATATGCCCAGGATCCCACAGTGTGCATGATGAGGCCAGAGGATGACTTTGAGTTTTCTCTTTCCACTGTGGGTTCTGGGGATCAAACCTGGGTCATCAGATTTCTGCTGGGATTATAAGGTGTGGTAGTTTGAAAGGGAGTGGCACTGTTAGGAGGTGTGGCCTTGGAGTAGGTGTGCTCTTGTTGGAGGAAGTATGTCACTGTGATGGCAGGCTTTGAGGTCTCATATATGTCCCAGTCACATGCAATGAGAGAGACCACTTCCTGTTGCCTGTGCAAGATATCTGCCTGCATGCCACCATGTCCCACTGTGATAACAGGCTGAACCTCTGAATTGTGTGCTATCCCATTAAATATTTTCTTTATAAGAGTTGCCATGGTGACGGTGTCTCTTCACAGCAACAGAAACCCTAAGACAAAGGGCAAGCACTTTTACCTGCTGAGCCATCTCACCATCACCCCTCACCCCACACATTTTAAACATTTTACACTTTGAACAAAAAACTCATAATACTAACAACAAAAGTCCTAAAATTTTGTGCAATTAAAATTTGTAAGTTGAACCAGTTTCTTTCAACAATCTCCAATTTTCCAACTGACATAGAAAATCCCCCCAAATAATTTGCTAGCGCTCACCAAATAAATCTTTGTATAGCACGGGGTCACGTTCCTGGAGGGCGGTTCGGAACGAGGTTGCCGCAGGCTTCCCTTTTGCTAGCACAGTATCAATCAGTGTTCCTGGGCGCAAGCTCTGGGATTTCTGTTTTACAGTGTCGTACTCCTGCTCGGTGATTGCCCCAGAACTCAGAAGACAGTCAAGGATCGGCGTCACACATGTCAAATGCTGCAAAAGCACCATCCTGTTCTTCCGGATTAATGTTAGATCATCTTTACGGGGGAGGGGGGAAGAGAGACATGTTCAAACTCGGCTCACAAGCATCTCTCTGTGCCTACATAACACATGAAGGAGATAACTTATGCATTCATAATTTAAAGATGTTCTGTACTCCAGGTTGGCCTCCAATTCACCATGGCATTAAACTTGTGATTTTTCTGCCACTACTTCCTTAGTGCCAGTTTTCCAGATGTGTGATACGAGGCCCAGTGTATGCAGTGCTGTGCACACAAGGCGCTCTGTCAATCAAACGATGTCCATAGCCTGCCATTTATCTCTTCATTGGCAATGCTCTGTTTTCTACTATAAAGCTATTTCTACAAAATGATGAATACTAATATTACAGGTCTGAAGAATTACTTTAGGAGAAGTAGTTAGATTTTAGATGCATTGAGTTTGTCACAAGGACACATATAGAACAATGTTAAGAAAGACAAAATGTTGCTTAGTTAAAAAAAATCAGTCATACATGTGCATTTTGTTTCCTGTTTGGTTTTGTCTTTTCATGTAGCCCAGGCCAGTCTCAAACTCATCTCATCACTGAGGATGCCCTTAAATTTCTGCCTCCACCCAAAGGCGCAAGAATTATAGGCATGTGTACCACATCTTGGGTTAAACACAGGAGTTCTACATGCCTGGCAAGCACTCTACCAATTAATCTACACCACTAGCCCTGTTTGTTTTTGAGACAAGGTCTTATTCTGCTATAAACTAGGCTAGTCTGGAACTCACTGTGCAGCCCAGCAATCAGAAGGCTTAGGCAAAAGGTCATGTGATCAAGGCCAGCCTGGGCTACATAGCAAGATCCTGTCTCAAAAGTTAAAAGGAAAATGAGTAACAGTCTATTTTTTGGTCCATGTTCGGGAAAGAGATGAGCATAGCTTTATTCTACACCAGAGTGAGGACAGCGATCAATCAGAGTAAGAAGAGAGCTGTGCATGCCCAGAGGAAGGTGGTTCTGAGCACAGAATAGAGAACTGGGTCGCAAACACAGCTAATATGACAAGAAACAGAATCTGAGGGCTGCATTAACTAAGATATAGTAACGGAAGACAGTTCTTGTATGGGCAGGTAGGGACTTACATTGCATTAAGCCAGACATGGTGGTCCATGCCTATCATCACAGCACTTGGGAGGTAGAGGAGGGAAGATCAGGATTCAACTATATAGCAAGTTTAAAGCCAGTCTGAGCTACCTGAGACCCTGTCTCAGAAGAAGGGGTGGGAGTGGGGGTGGCCAGAGGGATGGCTCAGCGGTTAAGAGCACTGGCTGCCCTGGCAGAGGACATATGTGACTCACAACCTCCTGTAGCCACAGTTCTAAGGGATCCAACCCTCTCTTCTAGCCTCCAAGGGCTCCTGCACACACACAGTACACTCAAAACTCACACAGGTAAACATAAATTTAAAAATTAATTAAAAAGTTAAACATTGCCATCTAACACATACTGGTACCCTAATATTCAAATTAACAATTCTCCCGGATCCCATCTCGATTTATAACAAAGGAGAATGAGTGACCTGGGATGAAGAAGCAGCTGTGGCTCGAGATGGCTCAGTGCAGAAAACACTCAAGGCAAGAGCCTAATGACACATCTATGACTCTGAACCCAAAGAAGGTGGGAGGAGAGCTCTGGCTTCATTAAGACGTCCTCTGATCTGTCTACATGCCACGCATACACGTGCACGCGCGCGCACACACACACATCTTCAAAATTGAGAACTTATTTGACAGTTTGTTGAAATCAAGCTTCTTAGTGCAAATTTTGCTTTAAGAGGAAAATATACAGGCTTACTAATTGAAAAGATCTGTGTGCAAACACAGAAAACAAAAATCAAAGAGTGTGTGATCTTCCAGGCTTTGGCAGGTCACATGGCACTTTTGTGTGAGTTTGTTCAACGTATACTATTTTTATTATAATGATCAATTCTTAAGTGTTTTTTAAAAGTGTGAGTGTGTGTGTGTGTGTGTGCACATGTTCTACAGCATGCATGTAAAGATCAGAGGAAACCTGTGTGAGTCAATCATCTCTCCCCTTCCACAAGGCAGGTTCTGGGAGTCAAGCTCTAGTGCTGAGATTCAGCAGAAAACACCCTCCCCTGCCAAGCTATCTCCCTGACCCTTCACAATGCACTTTATCATGAAGAATTTTTTTCAGAATCTGAATTCAGAACATGAAACATAAGCAAGATCAGGCTGGGTGGATAAGCATCTTTTTAGAACTTGCATAAGGTGACATTCCATCTCTCCGGAGAAGGACCTTGTAAATTTGTACCTGACTCTGTGTCCTCAGCTGCCTGCTCCTTCTGTTCCTCCCTCATCTCGTCTTCTGCATCAAGCAAACCTATCACGAGGTCGCTGACAGTCCTGTAGTTCTCACCGGTGGCCAGGATTTGCCGCTGAACCATCTGTCTTACCAGGATCCTACTGAAGCCCATCTCCAAAGCTGCTTTAACCACAGGCGTGTTCATCATGACCGCATCTTCAGAACTTTCGCCAGGTCCGAAATGCACAACTGTAGAAGAGGGAGATTTAGCAGACATTAACAGCGCCTGTATACCTTTTTGTTGAGGCTGTTGTTTTGAGACTCCTTCTAGCCCAGTCAAGCCTCAAGTATATTACGTAGCCCAGGCTGGTCTCAAAATCATGGCAATTCTCCTGTCTCAGCCTCCTAGGGCTAGGATTGCAGGCACAAACCCACATGCCTGGGTTTACAGACTTTTAAAATAGAAAGTTATTGCAGTATCAAAGCCATACAGTCTGAAAAATACATAGGCACTACACTGTATACATGTTGCTAACTTTAAAATGATGTATATTCAAAGGCTGAATTAAGAATATGGAATATTACTGCCTTTGGATAGAAGCCTGTGACTAGTTCTATTCAAGCACAGGAGAGAGAACTGAATGTCAGGGATCAATTCCTCCAGAATCAAGGGGCTTCTTTTTTTTATATTAGATAAACTAGTAAGTGTTCTAAATCAAATATATATTCTACATATTTGCTTCTTTTTATTAGCATCTATTAGCTGTGTACAACATTTTTATTGTGATATATTTATACACATATATCATGAACTTTGATATTTCTAGTTCTTTCCATTTCCTGCAAATGACATGGTGTCACATTTAATTTATGGTTGCATAATTTTTTCTTCCTTTCTTTTTTTTTTCTTCCTTTCTTTTTTTTTTCCTGTTTTCTTTGGTTTGCAGGAGACAGGGTTTCAGCATATAGCCAAGGTTCCTGCCTCAGTCTCCCAAATGCTGAGGTCACAGGTATGCACTACATTATTTTCATCCATCCATCTGCCAGTGAGAACTTTGGCTCAACTATAACTTGACTATTATGTTTCCCAATTTTGAAAGAAGCCATTGTTATCACTCAGTGCAAGCGCTCCAGTGTCCTGAGTAGGGCCCCTTTCAGCACTACAACGCACAGAACATCAACCCCTCAACCTCCTCAACTCCATTAACCTTAGGGAAAGAGCTCCACCTGGGGCTTATATAGTCTGATCAACCACAACCTCAGCCCTTGCTATTCAAATGCCAGCTTCCTGCCTGTGCCCTTGCAATCTGCCCCTAGGGCTCACAAACTGCGAGCTCTTAGCTCAGATTCTGTTGTTACCACCACACAATCATCTGCTTGCTGCTCACTTCCTGCCAGACAAGATTGACACAGTTCTTTGAAAGTCTCTATTCCATGTCGATTAGGCCTCTGACATTCTCTTCAGGATATGCCTTCCCTGTTACTTAACAGGTTCTTTTTCTCTTGGGCTCTCTGCTGAGAGTCTTTTTGTTCACTGTTTAGTCTGTTTGGTTTTATGGGTTTTGGATGGCAAGGCGGGTATGCCATGCATGTGAGCTGTCAAGGGACAGCTTTCAGGAGTCAGTTCTCTCTTACCTGTGAGTCCAAGGCCGAGAACTCAGGCTGTGAGCCTGGCAGCAAGCACCTAGAACCACTGGGCCATCTGACAGCCCTGTTTGGCTTTTTTAAGACAAAGTTACCAAGTTACTAGGTTACCAGGCTGGCCTGGCACTCCCCCAGGCTAGTCTTGAACTCCCCCAGGCTGGCCCTGAAACTCCTTCAGGTTTGCCCTGAGCTCCCCCAGGCTGGCCTTGAACTCCCCTCAGATTGGCCCTGAGCTCCCCCAGGCTGCTGGCTCAGCAGTTAAACACACTGGTTGCTCTCCCAGAGGACCAGGGTTTAATTTTCAGCACTCACATGATGGTTCACAACTGTATGTAACTTAAGTTCCTGAGGACCTGACACCCTCACACAGACGTATATGCAGGCAAAACGCCAATGCACATAAAATCAAAATAAATAAATTATTAAAATAAATTGCTTTGAACGCTAAAGAGCAAAGTCAAGCACCTGTTTAGATATTCTCTCCTACCTCTTGGGTTTAAGTAACAGGCAAGTTACACTGGCAGCATGAGCCTTGGGGTCCCAGTGAAAGGACTGGAGCACTATGTTCCACCCTCTCTACAGACAGGAGGAATATGTCAGCAACTGAAGGCACAGTATGTTTGTTCCCACAATGGCCCAACAACACAGGAAGGCCAGATGCAGGTAGTCTGGATAAAGTGTAGCTGCCCAGGGCTATGGGATGGAGCTCAGTGAAGGAGGTTATGATTGGCATGCCTGAGGCTCTAGGTTCACAGGACCATCAAAAACAAACAGCAGAAACAACTGTAAATAGAGACCACTTCCATGACACACGTCCACACTGACCACACTGACCGTCTAGGGGGGCTGAGGCATGAACTAGACAACTGCACTGCTTCCTGAGCGCGGGCCAAGCAGCTCCCGCACACTGAGGCTTGACAGGAACAGGAGGGGGTCAAAGGAAATTACAAATCGGCATGAATGTGCATTTACCATTATAGCCTTTCAATTCCTTCTGTTTATTTTTAGGACAGGGTCTCAAGCAGTTCAACAGGGCCTTGAACAGACAATCCTTCCACCTCCACCTCCTGAACACTCGATTATAACCACACACATCTCCACCTTCAATCTTAGCACAGAATGGCTCACTTGAATTCGCTATGATGATTATACATACTTGGTGACTCTGCACTCTCATCTTCTGGGGTGTCTGAGGTAGACAACAGCTGCAGGAGAAAGAAGGATGTGTTAAAATGTACACTGCACTCCACCGCTGTGGTGAAAGAACCAACAGACCTGCTGAACTCACTTCGCCATCAAGACATTCTTTTCAGTCAGAAGCAGGATTGCATTCATTCACCAGGGACCTGAATCGCAAGGCTCTAAGCCAAGTGCTTCCCATGCGCAGTGTGCTGCAGGGAGCAGAGCAGCCTCAGCACAGGCTGGATTCAGGAGAAGCAGCATGTGGGCCTTGCACCTGCAGCTAGTCATCTGCTGGGGAGCCTACGCTCCATTCGGTTCCTCTCACATGCCTGACAAGCTTTTGAACCTCAGACTATGGAATAAGCTCTTACTTGCTTTTTCCAAGGAGCAGTAACAAATGCTTTCTTGAGTCGTTTAAGAAAAATATACTTTCTCCCTCAAATTTAACTTAATTGCTTCAGAGTCTAATTCATTGCTGGTGGCTTAGACAAATGCGTAGAGAAACACAACAAACACTATCTTTCACGTGGCTAATAATTACAGATCTAATTTCTCACAGAGCAGCTCCTGGCACAGTAATGCTGAGACGTGTGTGGAGCCGTGTTTAAAACAACTTTCACCTTTTCACTAAAATATTACTGTGGTTTATTTTGGAAATAAATTTCTAAAAATAAATTTAAAAGTTTCTCTGTTGGGAAGCAATAATTACAGAGAAAAAAGAGGTCTTTCCTACCTGTTCCAGCAGATGAGGGTAACCAGCTTGAACTTGGCCAACAAACTCTTGTCCTTTGATTCTTATCAAATATTCACAGCTATAATGTAAACAAGGAAGTTAGGGTTCCCTAAGAAGACAACACTGTTCATCCAGCTTCCAAATGGAAGTAATTTCAGTATGCTCATTTTTATGATTAAAAATCCATTTTAATTTAAAAAAATGAAATATAATGACAAATTCAGGTCTAAGTGTTCACCTCATGTGAAATACAGTTACCCAGTTGACAGGTTCCTAACACTGGGAGAAAAAAATAAGTCCAGGTCACTAAAGTCTGAGTCTGCACATGCTCGGTTTTCTAAAGGTTCACTTTTGTGTATATGTCTCTGTGTGCGTATTTTTGCATGTAAATGCAGGGCCCATGGAGGTCAGAAACAGCTGGTCCTTCAGGAACTGAAATAGCAGGTGAGCTGCCTGATATGGGTGCTGGGAACCAAGGGCGGTAACCACTGAACCATCTCGCTAGCCCTTGTGCATGAATTTTTGAATTTGCATTTTTAAGGTGATGCCTATTGAAGTTAGGGTAAATTTGATTGATTTCTAGGACTTTTCATATACTTCGGCTGTTTTACAAAATTAGTTTTACTACTTTCTATTTTATAGTTCTTTTACTACCAGGATATACCATGCCTTTCTGGATTTTGAAAATCCTGAAAAGTTTATGGTACACTGGGTGGAGCTAATCTAGCTATGGGTAGTAAACATTTCTCACAAGCTTGAACACGCACATAAGCCCCATGCTATTGACTTGGCACAAGGAGGACACAGAGACTGCAGCCAAGAGGGGTTTCGTGGAGGGGAGAATATCCCCTGTGCTGTCAAGGCTGAGCCGCTGAGTGGTGGTCATGGAGCCCCTCAGCCACTGCCCTCAAGTCAAGACCAACAAGACGTCTCTGCTCAGAGCTCTCACTGCTCCCAACTCTTCTAAGGTCCTAAAATACCCTCAAGGCGACATGGAAGCAGAGAGTTCTACACAAGCCATCTGATCATGTCCATGACAGTTTTAGGGGCTGACAACATGCCAACAGACTTGAGGGAAAGAGGAGGGACACTCAACACAACCTCTTCATTGGCGAGTTCGCCAATCCCTAGATAACAGTGATCCACTGCTAAATGTACGTAGGATGTGAGGTAAATCATGCCAGCACTGAGCAGCTCCATGACTCTTCTTCTTGTATTTTACAAACTACAGCAGTGGGGGCTGGCAAGATGGCTCAGTGGGTGCTTACCACCAAGTTTGGTAACGTGAGCTCAACCGCAGAGAGTAGGAGGAAAGAACCAACTCTCAAAAGTTGTCCTCTCACCTCCACACACCACACATACACAACAAATAAATAAGTATATTAAAAGTTTAACTAGAGTAATGGAAAGCACTTAAAAATCTGGGAATATTTTTCCCCTTTTTTGGCTCTTTGAGGTGAATATTCTTTATAATTATCACAATGCTTAAAATCTGAAGTAATGGGACTGGAGAGAGGACTCAGCCATTGAGAGCACTGACTGTTCTTCCAGAGGACACACGGTTGATTCCCAGTCTGCACATGTTTGCTCAGAACCATCTTTAACTCCAGTCACAGAGGATCCAATGCCCTCTGCTGATCTCTGCTGGCCTCTGCACAAATGGTACACAGACATACAGGTAGGCAAAAGACTCACGTATATAAAAACAAAATAAAATCTGCAGTACTTAAGAGGCAAAAGTGCTACAAAGGAGAATAATGTTTCTCATGAAAACCACAGAAGAGGCAAAGGAGAACTTCCAAGCACTTACCTTGGAAACCACTTGGCGTGCTCCACCCAGGGGTCATCTCCAGACTCCCAGCATCTCAGCCCACCATCACAGCAAAAGCACTTGACATCATCACTGTGTCCTGAAATTCATGTGAACCAAACTTATGAATACATAAATTCTGCCCACTCTCAAGTAGAGCACAACATAGATGGATCTTTAAAAGCCTCAGATGAAGTTTCTCACCTGTATAATAAAAGCCCGCACTTGCAAGTTGCTGAGGATGAACTAGAGCACTAGATGGCCAGTTAAAGAATGTTCTCGCACGTGCCGTGAATGTCTGCATGCTCAGGTTAGAGGCAGTGTATCTTGGAGCAGATTGACTTGAATCTTTTAAGAATGGACAGCTGGGAAAATGTCTCCGGTGCTCTGACATAGCATCATCCTTCGGTTCCCAGTTGCTCAGTTTCCCACCACAGGCAAAGCAGGCCACCCTGTCTCCAGGTCCCACATAATAGAAGCCTGCTTTGGCCAGGTCAGCTGGTGACAGAAATGACAATGGCCACGTTTGATAGGTGAGTAATCTGGCCTTCTCTGTATTCATTGCAAAGTGGAAAGGACTTGTCCTCAAAGCGGGACAATCTTGATTTGCTCTGAAATTCACAGGGTCTGAGGGGAAGCTTGAATAGGAGCCGCTGAAATAGCCAGTGTTCTCCAAACTTGTAAATAGTGAAGGCACTGCAAACGGAAGAGAAGTCTGAGGGCTGGCTTCCAGGGGGCCGACTGGACTCAGAGTCTGAACAAAGCTGCAGCTGGGGTACAGCTGTCTGTGCTTTTCAACAGGACTGTCCCCTTGTTTCCAGTTGTCCAGCATCAGGCCACAGCAGAAGCACTTGACCTTGTCATTGACACCAGTGTAATAAAAGCCAGCACGAGCCAGGCTCCTTTCTGAGACAGGAACCCCAGCGGGGAAGGCCGAGTATGTGGACAAGCGGTACAGCTCACAGGAAAAGTCATACTTCAACTCAAAGGTGTCAGCACTCTTCATCAGCTTGGACAGGAAGACACTGTCTTGAACCATGTTCATGACGAAACGGTGGGGGGGGGAAGGGACGAGCCTTCCTCTGGGGAGGTAGCTTTGTGCATGGCTTTGGGTCAGTTTTACTACTAGGCTGAGCACCTAAAATAAGAACAAACTCATTTTTTTCTTCTATGTATTTTGGGATTCAGTGGGATGAAAGTCTAGATCCTACCCTGAAACATTTTAAGGCACAATTACTCACAACCATACTTTTGTACAATCTTCATGCATACAATAAAAACTAGATTCTACCTAATAGCCTATGTGTGACAGAAGTTAGCTCCATTCTGGGCACCTTGTGCCAGGCATCTTGAGGGGCAAGCCTGCTTCTTCTCTTGGCCACTAGGATGCACTAGTGGTGGTCACCAACCTGCAGTGCTGCTGTTCATGAAGCTATGTATTCCTACAGGAGGAAACAAGGTTCAGACACAATTTTAAAATAGTAAACCACTTCAAGACTTTTGCTTGGTTTGGTTTCCTTCCAAAGGACCAGGATCAGACTTAACTAACTGGTCCTCTACTCAGAATACCTTTTTTGCTCATCTGGGGAGCACTGAGGAGTGAGCCCAGGGCCTTGGTCTCACAAAGCCTGTGCCTGACCACTGAGTTATATAATGACTCTCAAACTTTGTCTTTTTCTTTCTTTCTTTTCTGTTTGGTTGTGTGTTTTTTTTT
>LOEQ01003209.1:144649-163465 GCA_001685075.1 Bramus lutescens | reverse complement strand
GGGCAGTTTAAATAGCCTGTGAACGTGTTCTCAAGCGAATCTGGGGAGGGGTCACCGTTTGGTGGGCTTTCTCGGAGGTGGAGTCTGGACTGAGGCAACTGAGGGAGGGGCCTTGGTTGGAAAGTTTCACCCAAACGTCCCAGAATGGATGCCAGGGGCTGGAGTGAAGCCTGGACCCAAACACTTCAGACTCTTTGGATACATGGACGTTTGTGGCTGGAGTGACACTTCCAACCAAACAGCTACGACGGACCATGGGGCCAGTGCAATGTCTCTGAGGAAGGGCGCTTGTTGCTGATTTGAGCTGATTCCTCCCATGGCCACGTGCATCCACATGCACACACCAAGAATACGCATATAAAAAAGGAGCTCCGGTCTCCTACACATCACTTTGGCTGTCTATTGAAACAGCCCCCGAGTCTCCCACGAGGTGCAAACAGACAGATAGCAGGGGTCCTGCCCTATCATTTCCTCCTCTTAGTGAACTCATAGCTAAGCTAGTACCTAGGAAGCCCCAACAATCCCTTCCAGCTGTCTCCAAAGGCAATGGAGTCTTAGGTGTCTATGTGGGTGCTGTGGATTTGAACTCAGGTCCATAGCAAGTGCTCACCTGCTGAGCCACTTCCCCAGCTCAAGCTTCTTCACCAGTAGTAAGAATACTTAAATGCAAGTTGTGAAGGCGACATTAGTGCAGTCAGGATTCCTAGTGTCTGCATCACTGGCTTTGAGCAGCTGGCTTCAGGAGTTCATGCAGACGGTACAGAAATATCAGTGTTCTTCCTGAGTCTGTCACCCATGCTTCGGAAAGGAATTCCTCCTCAAGCAGGCCAGGGAGGCAGACCACTGTAATTCTGTGTAAATCCACCACCGCAAGAAAGCGATCTGGGGACCAGGGAGATGGCTCAGTGGGTAGAAATGCTTGCTTGCACAAGTCTGAGGGCCTGGCCTCAGATCCTCAGCGCTTAGGGCTTCGTTAACATGGTGATGGCCCTGGCTCCCCAGCACCAGCAGAAGGGGAGGAAGGGAAAAAGGAACTGACTAAGGCCTGTTGTTTTGGAGAAGAGGGCTCAATGTTGTTCAGAGTGGCACCACAGTTCTGAGCTGGCAATTGCTCTGCCACTCTGAAGCTGGAACCACAGGGGAATCCACAGGACCACCACTGCGCTCCCAACTCTCTCAATTTGGGCAGCAGGTAAGCTCTTAAAATGGAGTAGTGTAGCCAGGTGTGGTGGTGCATGCCTTTAATCCCAGCACTCGGGAGGCAGAGGCAGGCAGATCTCTGTGAGTTCGAGGCCAGCCTGGCCTACAAAGGTAGTTCCAGGACAGATAGAGCTGTTACACAGAAAAACTCTGTCTTGGAAGAAAAAAAAATAGTGTTCATCACAAGTTTCTCTGCAACTGCAAAGCAAACACTAACATACACTTAAAAATAGCTGGAATTGCAGCTCCAGAGAGGACCTGCCGCCCTCTTCTGGCCTTTGTGAGCAACTGCACATACACGACAGATACAGTGGAGTAGCACGAATGTGTCCACTTCATATTTACTCCCAGAGAGGCTGGCTGCCCTCAGACAAAGCTCTTCCAGTGCAACCTCGGTTGTGAAGAAATGGAAGGGGGGGGCACCAATCACCACTAGCATTGGCAGTATGACTCCCTAGGCTGTCTTTTACTAATGAGTCACTGCTGTGTGGACAACAGCCGGTGCACAGCTGTGGGCAGCTCCCTACCAAGAGGCAGTGTTGTGGGCATGAGGTGAGCTTTTTCTCTGGGTGTTGGCGTCACACGTGCTAAGCACATATACCTCTAGCTCCGAGTGGTTTGTCCTGAGATGTAGAGTCCCTGTATTTTGTGCCAAAAGAAAGAACAATGTCAAGTCTCATAAGCTGTTTTAGGAATGTGAAAAACATTTCAGTCTAAAAAGCTCTCAGGTCTGCCTGACCAAAGCTGATGTGTTAACATCAGAAACTAACTACATATGCAAGAAATCAAACCTGCTCCTCATTCAAAATCCAGGTCATGTCACTTTCTATGTATCTATAAAAACAAATCTTTCACAAATATAACTTATTCTGAAGATCATGAGAAAATGCTTTGGAAAAATAAAAACAGGCCAGGATTGGGGAGGTAGCCCTAAGTGTAGAGCCTTGCCTAGCACACAGAAAACCCAGTTCCTTCAAGGACCAGGACTTCAAAGGCCATCACAAAAGATGGTGCCAGGTCCACCACCTCAGTTGCCTCCGTGATGTCCTTAACATTGTAGATAACAAAGCAGACAAGATTCTACTTAAGGTGGTACTTCTGCCATGATGTGGAGTGTAGAGGGCACAGCAGACAAGAACTGCAGCTGTGTGCAATCACTGCAAACGCACCTCTTGGAGGAACTTGTCTACCACAGCTGCGCAGACTGAACTTTGTTTCGTAGCTGATCAACTAAAAAAAAAAAAACCACTAAAAATACGCTTCAGAGTTTAAGAACAGAGTTTAAGTGTATATTTAAACTGCATGAGGAAACAAAAAGGCGGTATGGAATAATAAAAATGCCATGGTAGCAATTTATGGGAGTGCCTAACACGAGCAAGCACTTATACATCTGTACAAGCACATATGTATGACAAGTGTGCACAGTTTAGAAACAGAGCATAAAAAACATGGAGAAGCCAGGTGGTCCTGACCACTCTGGAGGGAGAGGCCAGCCTGGAGCTAGTTCTATGACAGTCAAGGCTACACAAAGAAACCTTGCCTCAAAAAACAAAAACAAAAAACCACAATCAAAGTACAGACAACAATGGAGAGAGGACATTCAGAGTCCTTCTAAAAACATGCTTGCCAAATAATGCTGCCCCCAGAAGCACCAGCACTCTCCCGCCTCCACCTCTGCCCAACCCCAACCGCTATGGAGTGTAAATTATGCCATTCAGTCCTGAAAGTCTCTCACCGTCTTTTCTAGCTCACATGCTCATCTGATAGGAGCGCTTGAGAACACCCCACAGCTGCTTCCTTGTGGCCTTTTGTCTTTAACAGCTGCCTCTCTGTGTTTAGGATCAATATAATGCAGAGCACTGATTGCTCTGAAACCCCAGTCAATGGCCTTTTCTCTTGATCCCAAGGAACTCAAAAGAAGTGCTAACTGAAAAGAACACAAATGTAAAAAGCTGATACATTTTAAGATTATAAAAATTGGTTTATTGTAAAAGAAATTCAAGAATAACCAGTTAAATTCTTATCCGCATGCTACCCACTACAGTCAGGAAGCATTACACACGTCTACAATGGGAAGGACACAAGAAGACTACATGGAAGCCGCGATTCAGCAAAGGGGCTCAGGTCCCCGCAGTCAGCACAAACAGTTGAGAAGGTCAGAGAGCTGTCAGGCGCCAAGGCTGCTGGACACTGAGGTATTACCAGGCAAACGATCCCAAGGGAGGAAGAGGATGGCACATCTCACTCTGTGGTGAGCACAAGCAATTCAGAGTTTAGGAACAACTTTAAGAGCTAAGTCTTTACTGATGAGAAAGAAGTATATAAAAGCTTTTCTATCATGGCCCCACTAACTTCACCAGCCCACGCCCGCCTTCCTACCCTCCCAACACTAAAGCTAGTCTGCCCACACAGAGGATGCAAATCGCAGGCACTCGCCACACACTGCTATCATCCAGCTTAATTTTGAATTGTGAGTAAAATTTTATTTCTACACTAAAGTCAATGCATCCTCCTGGTGGCCATTTCCCCAGACCTAATTCAAGGGTGGATCTTCAGCTAGTTTCTTAGTAAAAGCCTTAGAGTCAGTGGCTAGAAATGACTATGAATACGTATAATACACTGGTTCTGACTATGAATCACCACATATAATACACTGATTGCATTTTTGAGCACTCAGAGTACTGAATAAAACTTTCCTACTTCCATCCTTGCACAAACTAAATAGGTTCTATCTTCCAAAGCTGAGGCTTTTTACAGCAGCTGTAGCCAGGGAAAGATTGTTTTGTTTGCTTGTTTATTAAAAACCCTTGAAAATAAGGGCTTCTTCTAGAAGCATTCAAAGACCCTTAAATGACAGAAGTGCTAGCTGGTACCACTACAGTTCATAACCAACTATTACTTTATAGCTTATATTGAAGAGCTAATTCATGCTTATTTTGTTCCTTTAAAAAATACTCTTTGGAAACCATCATTACTCCCAGAAACACATACTCTAGCAATCTCTCTTCTGGCAAAAATAAAGGCATAATCACACCTATCTCTAGTTCTCTGCTAATTTCAACTACCCCCACATTACTGTCTGATCACTTCATCAGCTGTCCCATGACCTCACAGCGTTCTACACACTCCCCAGGGTCCATTCAGCAGAAAAATGTGAGCAGGTTTTGTAAAAATGATCTTGTAGATAACACTCAATGTGGTCTTCATTGTGTTCACTACAAATGGGAACTCAAGTACCTCAGTTTATACCCAAAACTGAGGTAAAGGCAAAGGGCAGCCCTGCCTCCAAAGCTCACTCCTGCTCAGTGACTGCCCAACATGAATTGGTTCAACCTGAGGTCATTTGCTTGCTTCTGTCCAAGTCACCAAAGCGTATGGAGGGCAAGAGAGCTCCCCTAGGCCTTACCACAAGAGCCCTTTCTAGAACATTGCCCGACCTCAAACACCTGCAGGTTGCCCTATCTGTGAAACATAAGCTACTAGCCATGTATTCTAAATGCATGTTCAAGGCTACCATTTAAAAAATCAACTGGAAAGGAGGGAAACGTTGAAAAGGAGACATTCTGCTACCACACTACTGCCGACATTATAAGTGTGTGTACATATGTAGACAGGAGATAACCAAGATTTAAATAGGATGGTAAAAAGCCAGGAAATAGATGCCCCCCACAAAAGAACAGTATTGCCCACCCCAAGCTACTTTATTTGCCTACATGCCAACAAGATCAATCACCTTGAAAGGAAGACAGACAGACCAGCAACCACAAAAATACCCACTCAATCCTAGGCTAGAATATGTGGCAATAATTAATATATTTCTATGGAAACTGTCTCACGCCATATAGGTTTCTAAAAAAAAATCCAGGTCACCATGTGACTAATGGCATCACTAGGAGAAGAGATAAAAAGTCAGTCTCTGTGATCTCCTGAACAGCACTGAGTACAGCTAAGGTCAGACGCCATGTTTTTTTGGCTTGTTGGACCAGAGGGTCAAAGGCAGCTGAAAAAGCCACCTCTTGAACAAATGCACTGCCATGAAGCACTTCAGTTCCCAGTCTGAGTGTTCAGTTAAAATGATGGGTGAAGACACCACTGGGCAAAAGGAAGAACATCCATCATCCAACAGGGTATTCCCCAGCAACCCAAAAGAACAGTAGCTATCAGAGCAAAAGAAACCAAAGGGCTTTTGTTGTTTTGTGGTTCTGATTCTTTAGGGCTGGCTGTGAAGAGGTCAGCAACAGTAACAGCAGCGACAGGCGAGCAGAACAGTGATGGAGGCTCCCTGCTGGATATCTGTTCATGTTTCCCGGGTTAGCCAGAAGCTTGGCCACTGGCTCATCTGAACTTCAGGGATGCACACCTGTGGATTCTTCACAGGCTCGGAGGGTGGCCTCCTGGCGATCTATAGCCATGTGAGAAAGCTTTCTTTATCTAGCTTGGTGGCAGCCAACACAGACTCCATGTCATTGAGGATGTCAGAACTCAGTGCTTCCTGAAGGCTGGGCATCAGCTCCTCCCCTTCTATGTTCATCGCATCTCCTTCCAGTGTTCCAAGGTCCACATTTGTCCCAGGGATGGCTTCAAGATAGTCTGGGAAACGACTCTGCTGTGAGGGCAGGGTGCTTTGGTTGATAGTGTCACCTAAATTTGGGGAGGGATAAACAGAGTGTTTTGTGAGTACCATTGATGAGCTGTATGAGCAGAGACTCACAGAAACAGGAGCACCAGAGTCCACCTCAGAAAACCACACACAGATTTACACATGCCTCACCATTTCACAGACATGCGATGATGTACAGCCTGGCTGCCCGTTACAAAGTCTAATAACCACTGATGGGGGCTGTGAAGAGCCCAAACTCCTTTGGAAAGCCGTATGAAGCAGAAAGAAATGACACTCATTCCTCCTCTCTCTCTCCCAGAAAGGAGCCACCGTTCCTAAGATGAAGATGGAGGGTCTTTTCTCTCAGGTGCACTCTGGGACACTAACATAACATAGACATGGTGCCACACTCACAACAGCACAGGTCCTTGCAGACATGTGACCTCTGCTCTAAATTTCTCAAACTTACCTGCCAACAAAAATTTTTTTATTTATCTGTGACATTAGCCCTCACTCCTCCTTGGAGCTTCATCAGAACTGACTTTCAGAACAACAAGCACCATAGGCACCATTTGTCAGTGCTGCAGGGAGCGGGGAGGAGCCAGGAGGGGCTAGACATGAGGTGGGCTCAAGTGGCTGCTAATGGGGATTTCAGATCCAGGTGAACCCAGAGGAAGCAGGGGACATCCATCAGATGAAAGCAGGCATGAAAGACTGACATCTGGAAAGAATGTGTCGCTCCCAGCTAGCTCCCGAGAGTGCCCCCACCCCCGTTCTCTCCTCACTCCTCTAAGGCTGGGGATCTCAGCTCTTCAATACCTCTACAACTAGTTCAACGATAAAAATTGGTGTGTTTTACCCTAAACTCCCCCACATCTGGCTTCCTAGCCCTGAAAAACCTTAAACACCTCAGCTGAACCAAAAGTATTCAGAGAAAAGAGACAGACAATGGATCATATAAAAAAGTTACTCAAAATTAAGAACACAAGCCTAAAATGAGAGAGACTTCTAATAGGCCCCCAACAAACATGTTAACAAATCAGGCATCAAAAGATGGTGTGTGTCTGAAATCTCAGAATTCTGGAGGCCGAGCAGGAGGGTCAGAAGGTCAGCATGGGCTATACAGCAAGGCCTTATCTCTAAAAGAAAAGAAAAACCAGTGCTTTTTAAGGCTCATGCCTTAATCTCAGCACTCCAGGCAGGGCCTCTTTGAGTCCCAGGTCACACAGTGCAACCCTGTCTAGGAAGGAAGGAAAGAGAAACAAAACGGACTCAATCTGACTTAAAGTTCTTATCTTTGCTCAAAGTAGTTGATCAGAACCAATGACCACCTGTAACTCAGAGTGAATAAATACTTGCCTGTATCCATTTCATCAACACTGTTCAGGAAGTCATCCGGGGTCCGAGGGACACTGTAGCTGCTCATGCTGAGGCCACTGTCCGTGCTCTCATCTCTAGAGTGATAGGTGCCACTAGGAAAACATTGACAGACCAACAAAAATGTTCTAATCAACTCAGGGCAAAATAAGCATGCATTAGAGGACCAGTGAGCAATCCTTGCCCTGAAATGCCTCTTCAGAGCCGGACAGCCTGTCCTAACTAAAGAGACAACCGTTAGTGGGCCAGAACCTTAATTCTAGTGTTCTGAGCTTGGTGGCAACTGAGAAAAAAAAAAGTGACAAGTTCCATTAACTACCTTGAAGCTTACAGGTTTCAACACAGACCCAGGCAGAGAGGTCAACACATATACTCCTGGTGGGCAAGCCCGCATTAGGCTCATGTTGAATTCCCAGCTCCTGAGGCAGAAAACTTAGGCCAACAAAAAGCCAGGCCCAAATAAAGAACCAGAATCTTTCTGCCAAAACAGATGAGTCATTGCAGATAAGAATTCCCACAGCTAGATTTTCTTGCTTCTGTTGGGGGAGGGGAGCACCCAAACACTCCAGCACTAGATAAGAGGCTCCAGCTTCAGAAGTGAAAGATCAGCAGAGCAAAGGGCCTTCGGAAGAAACGGGCGCCAGCATGCATTGTACTTAAGGTTGAATGGAAAGCCTCAAGACTGCACTCTGGATCAACAGAAGACTGCCCTGAAAATTCCTAAATAGAACACTTTCTTGTGTGAAGGCAGAGAAGTGTGGCTGGCATGAACCGAAAACCTGAATTCTATTAAACTAAAACAAAACCCAAGCCCCAAGGGCAGCTGTTATTCCTCCTGGTTTCTGGCCACAAATGTGGACTGACTCTCCTTACACGGTGGACATTTAAAGTGTTTGTTTAAAACAAAACAAAACCACCCAGCAGATCCCACCTCAGCCCTGGAAAAAGCTTTATTCCACCCTTCTTCCCTAACTGTTCAATGCCCCATCGTCCCTGTCCCCCCCCCCATCACTTTNTGTGGATGACACACACTGCTGTATGCCAATGCTTTCGTCAGATTTTGGCAAAATTCAGAAGCCTCGCAAAAATCTAAGAAACACAAACTTGCCTCTGAGACTGTTAGCATACACACAGCCATGATGGGTCATCCCAGGATGCCTGTTAGCTTTGAATGTTGGGATGCTGTTGAGGACAGCACAGGGACATACAGCAGACAACTGAGCATGTTAAGGAAGACATTAATACTTTATGGACTCTCAGAAGGCACAGGGGAAGCCCACTGTGATCTGGGGGAGTGCTCATACTGTTTTCTTGGCTACAATTGCTCTCTATCAAACCCCAGTTAATGCTGAGTGTCTAGAACGACCTGATGGGCATCAGAGCAGCTCAATGGACAGGGGTTAAGATGGTGTGGAAAAGGACATCCACATCTTAGGAACCACATCCTTGCTGTGCAGCAACAGCAGCTGTGAGTTACAGGCAGGACGTGCAGCACAGGGTAGTGCTCAACTCCAAGGTGCACGTTTGGTTCACTAGCAAGCAACAGAGAAGACATCGAGTGTCTTTAAGAAAGAAAACCATCACCAGGTGCATTTTGGGATCTGGGTACTGATTCTGGGACCTCAGCCTTCAGAACTTAAGTCTGAGGATAGTCTGGGCTGCAGAGCAAGGCTTTGCTTGAAACAGAAATGAACAGCACAAGTAAACAGAAGATTTTGTAATGGGAAGAACTGCACTGATCTCACAGGCATGCCTAGGTTTCAGGTCTGAAGAGTCACAATCACTGCCAGGAAGACGTGCAGCCACCCCTTCCCCTGCTTCTGACAAGTTGGATTTTAGTCCCCAGATAAGCCTTCAACAAAACAGGTACTTCAACAAAACAGCTCTGAAACCTTTCTTCTGGAAGATTCTGTGGTAGTGCCTTTTCTCATCATCTCCAGCTCCAGTTCAGAAGCAAGCACTTGTATAAATGTATGGGACTTTAGACAGAAACTTTAAATTCTGCATCTCTCTGTGTGTATGTAGTAAATGAGACTTAAAAACAATACCTTCACTTTGTTTGTGGACAGGGTCTTAGTTACAGGTTGTACCGGGACATGTTGGCACTGAACTGAACTCCTATGTCAGCCTCCCAAGTGATGGGGTCACAATGAGTACAGCACCCCAGGCCAGACTTCGCATGGCCTTTGAAATCATACCTGCCTGCCAGGCCAACTCCAGAGTTTACTTTCTTTTGACAAGATCTCACTACTCACAAACATCACCCCTGCTTCTGCCTCGAGTGCCAGAAGGGAAGGTGTGCCTGGCACAAATTTACTCCAAGACTGCAAGGACGATGGGAAATTCAATTATTCAAAAGATTTTAACAGGAGGAAAATACTTTCAAGACAGCATTTCTCTGCATAGCCCTGGCTCTCCTGAACTCAGAGATCCGCCTGGCTCTGCTGGGATTATAAACACACGGCGCCATTGCCACATTCCCTAAACCAGTTTTAAAAATGTGCTGCATGGTGGCTCAAGCTGGTTGTCCCAGCACCTTGAAGGCTGAGGTCAGAGGATCATTGATCACCTGAGGCCAGTGTGGGCTAAAAGAGAGATCCTGATCCAAAACGAAAGAGGAAAAAGAAAGGGGGGAGGGGATATGTTGCTTAAAAGCATTTGGGGGAGGAAGGAGTCTACCCCAGAGTATTCTAATCTTTTTAAAAAGCTAAATCAACACAGGATAGGTTTCAGCTAAATGTTAATTATAAATGGTTTTCAAAGCATAAAAAATACATGACCTATGGGTGGCAGTTTTCAACGCAGCAGTTTGAACCTCGTCCACGTGAAGCCCAGACCCAGAGACTGTAAACGCATTATGAAGGCATCTGCACGTAGCACTGTTTAATAATGCCACCAAGTTTACAGTTTTGGGTGGGGCACAACCTTATATTTTATCTCCTTAGATGAGAGCCTTAACAAATATGAGGCCTTACCTAGCAGCTAGCTATATAGATGAAAAGCTACAGCCTCCAATCCTCCACTAACATGCTCAGGGCTAAGATGCTGCTCGCTGGCTTTCACGGGAGGCACCCACACGCCCCTCAAGACTGCCACCACAAGCAATGTCAGCATGGAGTATAGGCAGAAGCAAGCACGCCGGGGCTTTAACCCAGATCCTTTCCACAAGCCTACACAGCTCGCCCTCCTGTGCAGGATGTGACTGTGCTTGGCATTGTGGAGAGGTGGCTGACAGTTCCGGGGTTTGGCCCACATGGATGTTCAAAACAGTCTGGACAAGCAGAGTGGAACAATGAAGCAAGGATCCTTTTCAGATACTGGCCAGCACTCACTAACCTGTTAAGAAAGGGATCTGAACTATTGGTTGTCATTGTCCTCAATTCCTGAGACATCCCAGGAGAAGACACAGCATTCTGAGTTCCTCCGTCCTGCTCCAGTGTGGGCAACTGGCTTCGGAGAGCTAGTTCCTTAAACAAACAAATGTAGAGAGAATCAGTCTGCTTACTGACCAATGCACTGTTAGATTTAAGAGAGAGAAAGTGCCACATAAAAGGGGTACATACAAACAAACAAAAGGGAGCAAAATATTAACATTTTTCTTAAAGCTAACATATTTTATAATTAGAATAACCAAATTCTTCTACACACTTCAAATGACTATGAAGAAACAGAGCTGCAAACATGTCAGTCTGCCTAGTTATATAAACCCCCACACATAATTAACTACTCCACTTCACGTTTCTCTTCTTTATTCACAAAGACCCCCAAATCCTCCCTTGGAACAGAATGGCAAGTCCTGACTTTTAACAATTCTTAGATATTTGCATTTACTTACCAGATCTCAATGGTTTGGGGCCAGCAATAAAAACAGAATAGAAAGAACATTTGATGATGTGTTGCCAGATGCCAACCCCCCCCCAGTCCCTGTTTACACCTTGCCCTCAAGCCTCACACCTCAGGAACCTCCCCCTCTGGAGAGAATTCTTCAGGGCTCCAACAGTACTCACTGGAATCCTACCAGGAAATCGGGCACAGGTCAGTGGGCTCTGGAGATGCTTCAGAAGCTTCGGGCCAAGGTCTCTCACCAATAACTCCACTACTCTGCCCTATGAATCACGGCCATGTCTCCTGTGCAGGCACCAGCCCTGCTTGAGCACAGGCTCCTCTCTGCCCACTTGCCAGCTGACTTTGCAACATGTCCTCTTCTGTAAGTCACACTGCCGGGCCTCTCTGCAGTATCCAAGAGCAAGGCTGCCTTTAAGGCACAACCCTCCCCCACCCCCACATCACCATAGCAGGGCCAGGGCAGGAGTGGCTAGACTCCATAGCCACTTCTACGGCTTTTCCTCCCTGTAAACCCCACTTTTTATCCAGGCTTATCTGCACCCTCTGGTCATTTCATCCTTTGAGCTCCTTAACTACTCAGGTGTTTGAACTTGCATGGGGATGGGGGAGGGAAAGACCACCTTAAATTTTTCATAAGTTCGACTGCAAATTTTACATCTTCTTCAATTATGAAGACAATAGCAGTATTCACTTTAGTTCTGATTTTTCATCATTATTCCCATAACTCAGGTATTTTTCGGTAACACATTACTGCTTCAAATCTTAACGTGCCATTTATACTCATTATTATAAAGTTCTAGTTTTTATATATTGCAAAAGCTGTGTAATAGATTCTCAATATCATTTTGATAAGCACTATTAATAAAATTTTCTTTCCTTAACCATTAGGGAAATGCAGACCAAAACTAGTTCAAATGACTATCAAGAAAACAAATGCTGAGGTAGGGAGGAAGTCCTGAGGGGCTGCTGAAGGATGTGCAATAAGTACAGCCACAACGGACAGCACAAAACAGGCACTTACACAGAAGGGCCACCAGATCAGCTGCACTGCCCCCAGGAAACACTGGGCGGAATTTAATTCCTAGAGACATTTGCACGTCTATGTTTATGATGTACTATTTACAGCAGCCAAGATTCTGAGGCAGAAGTAGAGACCCAGGAAGACACATGGTTAAAGAAAATGTGATCTACATGCACAATACATATACATGATACACACGCATGAAAATGTCATGTGTGTGTGTGGGGTAAATGTGAGGAAAGCACACAATAAACGTGTATAAAAATGCCATAATGAAGCCCACTGTTTCATATCCAGACATTTTATCCTTTCTATTAATTTATTACAATTATTTGATTGTGAAGTGACTCTAATGATGACAGCGCCCTCTTGTGGGTCCTCAAAAGTGTTTCCATGTGAGGTTCTAGGTAAGCCCCATTCTTGGATGACCTCTTCTCCTGTGCAGCCCCTCATACTGCAGCCTCTTCCCACGAGGCTTTCCTGGCTTCTTCTGTCCTCTCTACACGTCTGAACTCTTGACAATTGATGAAATACACACACGGACCTTTCAGCTTTTAACAGTTTTCTTTCCATCCAGTGACTCTCAATTTGGAGCTGGGTGCCTGGAGCTCAAATAAGCCCAACTTTGATGCCGAGCCTGCTAAAAAGTGCCGGGGCGGGGGAAGGGGATCACACAGCTATCCATGACGGATCATTACAAGTGAACGGTCTTTTTCTGCTTTGTCTGGGTCCTGTACCTACCTAGGTGGGGTGTGTCTTCCTTATGCAGACATAGCGGGTCAAGCACATGTCCACTCTTTTCCTATTTCAACAAGAAGAACGAGTCCACCAGGCCCAGTCTTGGATCTTGCCATCTCTTCCTATTCTGCTCAATGTAATTTAACAACTCAGCTTCTCCCAATCAGCAAATGCTGCAGACCCAGCTGTTTACATTCACCGAAAAAGGTAACTTAGTGGGAGGCAAAGGCAGGAGGATCTCAGCGAGTTCAAGAGCAGCCTCGTCCCAGGACTCTCAAACAGAGAAAGAAGATGGGGGGAGAGTGTGTGTGTGGGGGGACTTAGGGATGTGAAGGCAGCCATTCATTCCTAGTCACCCAAGGAACGCAACCTCCGGAAGGGTACCTGAGCCATAATGGAAAACTCAGCTACACTGACCACGAAGAGGACGGATGAGAGCAGGCGGCTGGTGGTACTGAGGGCGATGGGGTTGGCAGCGGTTTGGCACGAAACCAGAACCGGAGACACTGGTAGCACACGCACAGATCACAGACATTATACTCAAGGCAATAATATTTATTTGGCTGAATTCCAGAACTTCTAGAACAGAATAACCAGGTGCCCTAAGTAGTTCTGACATTGATCCATACAGGGCAGATCCACGCCTTGTGACTGTGCACACAGTTCTGGAATGCTCCACACAACAGGATCAGTTTTCACAAAACAGGGCCTGCACTTCCTGCCATTCCCGGTTAGTGTTCAAATCACATGGTAGGCACCCTCCTACCAACCTCCACTAAGCCAGGTGAGCTGTCGGCACATCTGAACTTCAGCACCTGGAAGGCTGAGGCAGGACTTAAGTTCTAAAGCCAGTCTGAGCTACAAGAACCCGGTCTCAAACAACAAACAACCCTAGAACTAGTCTAAGTCCCCACCCTGACTTCTGACTCTTACGACTGTATTTATCTTTAATTTTTAAAAGATGACATCATTATTTAACACAGAGTCACATATTAACTGCCTTCCTTTTTTCTGGGTAGTACCGGGGATCAAACCCAGCACACCAAACTTGCTGGGAAAATACTGCAGGAGACAAGAAGGCTGAAACCAGGGTGGAAAACTCAAGTCCATCTTGGTCGGCAGCAAATCCTTCCTTGTGAACAACCATGGGAAGCACCCTGAAACCAGGCTGGGGCCACTCCAAACATGTCCCAGAGTAGCTGAGATTTACAGGCTCAATGGGGAAAGCTACTGCATGTTTGAATTATTACCAAAGAAAATGCACTAAAAATACTTACTTGACTTATAAAAAGTCAAATACTCTAGAAGAACTATTTGATCTTTGACACAGAGAAAGCGGGAATAAGCTCTGGCCAAACTTCTTTGACTTGCTCACTTCTCCATTTCTGAAAGACTTTCACAAACTTTTCCAACTACCTTTGGGAAAAGAAAAGTTTAACAAACTCGTATTTTTAGCTTAGCAGTCTAATTTTAGGCATTGTGTTCAAGATGAACTAATCCCCAAGCTCCTCAGAGATAGAAGCAACTTGCAACATCAAATGCTTCAGTGAAATCACTCTTGTAGACTATCCAATTATGTCCCAGGCTGAAGTTGTAACAGTTCCACCACACTGACCCAGTTAAAGAATAATGGATGTGTTTTCCAAAACGAGTGTTTGGTTCTGTGCTGAGGACTGAACTGTTGAAGAGACAAACAGTCCACCATTAAAGCCATACCCCCAGCCAACATGTGTTGTTGATAGGACAGCTTACAGGGGATCTTTTGAAAAGTTAGCTCAATTTCACAGTCACTCTCCTTCAATACTAGGTAAGGCATGGAGTAGGATCCACTCCCAAACTTCCATTCATGCTCCAAGAGCTACCTTACATCTTCTCCAAAGTGCTCGGACAACATGTAGAATGCGTTTTGTTTTGTTTGCCATTTATCGCGGTACTTTCAAGGTTAGTAAATATCACACACACGCAGATTAAGGAGCAGTTAGGAAAACTGCAGCATCTCAGAGTGGTAGTAGGTGCGTGTGGCTGTGCACAAGCGTGCACAGGTGGGTCTCTACAGGAAGACAAGTTGCTGTTCTTAGACTCAATGGACTCCCAAGGTACGTGATTCAAAAAAGAAAGGTGGGGAAGAAGCAAGGTATGCTCCAGTCTGGAATCAGTGGTAGAGTGGCTGAGGTAGGAGGATTCAAGGCCAGGCTGGGGTCACAGAAAACAAAATAGAACAAAAGATGACAGATCGTGGGCAAAATGATCCCACCCCCATCATTTATGTGGGAAATATTTACATGTATGAAAAATATTCACACTGATCACTTCTTATGTTTTTGACAATTTCCTGAGGCCAACAGCAGCTTTAAGTTTGTTGAACGCAATGAATCATATTGCTGCATATGAAAATACGAAGATCAGCGATCTGAGGAGGGGCGGCCAAGTCAGCCTACATTTTCTTAGAACAATTATTGTCTTTGGTTTTGCTTTGGAAAACATCTGCTTTTAGATACTACAGGGCCCTCATGTGTGGGCAAGTCAACAATCAGATGCTTAAGGCAGGACCAGTTTGTGCACTGGAAGTCTAAACGCAGAAAATAAAGAACAACTCTAAATCACATATTCATATAGCTTGCCTTGGAGATAGCAGTCTGGATCAACAATCGAAAATGGCAGAACCAGTCATTTATTTTCATTGTTCAACTCTAAGCCAGGTGTGTTGGGACATGTTTGTGACCCAAGTTCAAGGCCAGCCCGTCTCAAAGATCAAAACAGACAGGGGTCTTGTCAGTATCATTTTCCAACTCTTTTTGAAGTCATAGGGTTATAATTTTTAAACTAAAACCATTAAGTTGGTTTGGGGATTGCAGCCTAGTGGTAGAACTCTTGGCTATCATACATAAGGTCTTGGGTTCAATTCCCAGACCCATGAGGTAAGAGAAAAGGGATTTTACTTCCTAGTAGCTAGACTGAACCCTGGGAGTCATGCATGGGAGGCAAGCACACTCTATCAGTGAATTATGTGTCCTCACCCCCTTTATTCTGGTAGGGCCTTGTCGAACTTCCTACTTCCTGGGCAGCCAGGACTGCCCTGGCTCCACGGGCTCACTTTTTGGTGTTAGGGATTGAGTTTAGGATGTGATAGCTTAGGGAGGCCAATTCTTAATGTTTTTGTCATCTACCAGATGACCTCCAAATCCAAGATAACTCTTCTGACTGACAGAGTATGTCATATACTTGGGACCATGAGGACTAAAGACTTCTCAGCTCTGGCAAGTGACACCACAAACACCTACAGTGCAATGTTCTTAGGACCACACTGAGATTTCACAATGGTTTCTGACCTTATAACTTGGAGCTCAAAGCAAAAAAGAAAAAAACAACAACAGCGACAAAAAAACAAATAAACAGAAAGCACCTTATTGCTTCACCCCCTTAGGAGAGACTTCAGCTGGTAAAATGAACAGAGTGAACTATTAGCAGTGTGTGACTGTGGCTCATCTCCAACCCTGTCTCACTACAGCCTTGGAATGCTAGGAATTGACAACACAGAACAGGCTGGCCTTGAACTTGCAGCAATCTGCCTGTCTGTGTGCAGGCCATCCAAGCTCACCTTTCCCCTTCCATTTTACAAATGTTTTAACATGCCCACCAAACAATAAAACTTAACCATGGAGAAACTAGTCAAATAAATCTAGGATTTATGAAAAAGTAGGACTTTCCAGAGAAAAGAGTTAGTGTTGGGAAAAGTGTGTAAAACAATTTGTCTGCTAACTTGACAGTTTCGGGCTGGGGGAAAGACAAACTCCTTGCTATTACTAAATTCACAGGGAAGAAGTGTCTTTGGCAATTGGGTGAGACTTGGCTTCAGAAACAGAGCTTTAACTGATAGGAGAGAAGGGGGAAGGAGCAAGGATCTCACTGATGAAGAACAGCTCACTAAACGCAGAGGCCACTGACCACACCACGAGCCATGAGGGAGAACTCCAGATGCGCAGAACCCTACTTTCAGCAGAGAGGGAGGGCAAAGTCCTCTCAGAAGATGATGTTTGCGCATTCCTAAAGGGCCTGGCGGCACAAGCTAAGACTACACACACAGGCCTCTGCAGCTGAGAAGCGGCACACCGTGAGATCCGGCTAAAACGTGCACAGTGCACGCGCATACTCAGAGCAGAGATGCTGACAGAGCTACAGCTTCTTCTGGGTTGTGGAAATGAAAACTTCAGCTCTATGTAAGGACAAGTTCCCTGAATCCTATAATCACACTGTAATAAATAAATTTCGAAGATCTAAAAATGCCTTGAAAGTATTTCTTTCGGTATGATTCACACCACGTCTTGAGGGTTTTCATTAACCTACAGGGACATAAGTACAAATGCCACATAACCACAAATACAGACATGAATTGTTAACCTCATCAAAAGTACTTCAAAAAGTTTTTGACTTTAGCAACTTAAAAATGCTGACAGTGCTGGTAGGTACACACTTGTAATGCCACAACTCAGAAGACAGAACCCTAAAGACTTCTAGTTCAAGGC
The DNA here is from genome assembly GCA_001685075.1 of Bramus lutescens. NCBI lineage: Eukaryota > Metazoa > Chordata > Mammalia > Rodentia > Cricetidae > Bramus > Bramus lutescens. Next base: position 146,160 of record LOEQ01003209.1, on the reverse strand, counting down.
CAACCTGGCCAAAGCAGGCAGTTCCAAGACAGGGAGACCCACATTGTTAAAATCCTGTTTCAAAACAAAACAGAAGCCACCAATATACATTCTAGAGTCTGGTGCCTGCTGACACCCTGGTATACAAGGTGCTATCAACTGTGAAGGAGTCACTTCTCCGTTCACATGGTGATTTCTACTCGAAGAGGAAGGGCAAACCATGCAATAACTGTGAAGTTTGCAAGTCTGGCGCGCCTTCCTTTCCCAAGACCTCCTGGGAAGTCACCTTCATAAAGACCTTTCCTGCCAGGTATGGTAACACACACCTTTAAACCCCAGCACTTGGGAGGCAAAGGCAAGTAGATCTCTGGAGGACCCATCTACAGAGTTCTAGGGCAGCCAGGCCCAACACAGAGAAACCCTGAAAAACAAACACACAAACAACCCTCAAAACCAAGTCTTCCCTGACACTGCTGCACGGTGCTTTGGCAAGCTGAGTGCTATGAATCAAAGGGCAGAAGAAGGGCCTTGGAGGCATGTCCCTTTCTGACCCTCTCCTGCCCATGTTTCCCTCTCCAAAGGCAGGACTCTTTTTCTCCAAGGAGAGTCAAGGCAAACAGAACTTTCTCCTGCAACACAAACCATGAAGTCCAGAAACATTACCCCCAGCCCACTCTTCAAGGAAAGTGGTCTCTAAGCCCCAGAGAAGGCCTGAGACCTTACCCCAGGAGTCGTCCTGATCTGAGGGGGCTGTACCAGAACTGCTGGTTTATCAGCACAGCGTTTTATCCTCCTTCTAGTGCTCACTGAACTGCAGTATAAAACTGTTTTCCCTGGGTCTTTGGGCTGCTATTTCTGAAGACTGCTGGGTCATGAAAAACACTGATTAAATAAATAGACTGCGCTTTCCTCCACTGTTCTGGCTTTTGTTAGACAAGTAATAGCCAAACCCCTTATGCTAATTGAGAAAAGTCAATATTCTCTTCCCTACATGATATCTTAAGGTCATGGAAAAAATGTGTAGGACAAGAGAGTTACACATGGTTGTTTCAATCCCAGACTGCACCACTTCAATCGAATATACTGATTGACAAATTCACAATCAACAGTATGTTGACAACTAATCATTTTGTTTTCAGGAAGAGTCTCATCTAAGAGTCTCATCTAAGTATCAGCTGGTCTCCAACTTGATATGTAGCCAAGGTAGGCCCTGTCTTCACCTCCCAAGTACAGGAGGTCTATACAACCATGCCCACAAAACCTATATTTTAAATCTTTAATATGTGTAGTGGCATTTTCAAAAATTATCTCTTAAATATTTTTCACTCTCTTGTTTTTCTTTTTTTTTTAAATGAAGGCATTTATGATAGAGAACAGAATTCAGACCAAGTGTGGTGGTGTACATCTTTAATCCCAGCATTTGGAAGCAAGGCCAGCCTGACATAAATGGAAGGGAGGGAGGGAGGGAGGGAGGGAGAGAGGGAGGAAGGGAAGGAAGGAAGGAAGGAAGGAAGGAAGGAAGGAAGGAAGGA
>LOEQ01003209.1:97765-110351 GCA_001685075.1 Bramus lutescens | reverse complement strand
GAGATCTGCCTGCCTATGCCTCCCGAGTGCTGGGATTAAAGGCATGCACCACCATCGCCTGGCCAGAAAAAAACTGCTAATGTGTGCTTTAGGATCAGATTAGGAGAATTTGGGTTTCTATCTGCTCCCATTGATTTAGGGGCTAACTGCTAATCCAAGGCCTGGAAATCCTGCCTCACTTGCTATAGTCAAGATTTTTAGAAAACAAAACAAAAAACCCACAGCAATATATCTAGCACCAGCCTGTAACCACAACACTGGGCACAGGGGGAGGGAGAGGAGTCCAAAGCTCAAGGCTTGTCAGGGCTACAAATTCTATCAAGGCTGGAGATAAGGCCAAGGGTTAAGAGCACTGGCTGATTCAGTTCCCAGCACCCACTCCAGTTCCAGGGAATCCAATGCCCTCTTTGGACTTCTGCAGATTCCCATATGCATGTAACACATATACATTCACTCAGACATACATTAAATAAACAAAGACTTTAAAATCTTGTTTAGAAAATGAAAAGGCTGGCAGGATGGTTTAGTAAGTAGGATGGTGCTGCCAAACCTAAAACCCGAGTTTAAACCCTAGGTCCCACATGGCAGGAAAGAAATGATAACCCCCCCCACACACACACACACACCAAGCACTCCATCTCTTTCCTATTTTGGAGAAAAGAGAGACACGAGGAGGGCAGGTGAGAGGAAGAAAGTAGCACTATTAAAGTTACAGAAAGCAATTACCCATTATCCCACACTTAGGAAGTTGAGTCAAGATCATAAATTTGAGGCCAGCCTGGGCTGCAGTTGGACCCACCTCAAAACAAAAAGGTTAATTATAAATTCAGTTTTCAACACAACTACTCTGGGTTTAAAAATAAACAGAAAAAAAAAGAATACTTGAGAAGTGGGTGGCATTGGGTGATGTCAAAAGTCACCTGTGTAGAATGTATGAGAAACTCTGAGCAGAGAGAGGATGGCTGGAAAGCTGCCCCCATAAAGCCGTTATGTGCAGATGTGAGGCCCGTGCTGGCCAGCCTCAGAAGAGTCCTAGTACTGGGTACGGTCCAAAGCCATATGCAAACCAAGTGGTCATCTTACCTTTTTAGTGACAGGAAAATTTAAATCTCAGTATTTCCTTCATGTGCCTGTTTGCATTTACAACTCCCATTTTGGGAACAGGGTTGGGGGAACTGGAGTTGGTGCTGGGGCTTTACAAGAACCACTGAATGACAGGCACAGTCGGCGTCTACACTACATGTAAGAGTGGTGGCTAACTCTGTATTACTAACCAAGATGCATGGTCAGGTTTACGATTCAGTGGTAGTGTTTGCCTGGTTCTGGATCTGATCCACAGCACAAAGAAATAGCCAAAATTTCTTCTTCCTTTCTTTTTTGGACTCAGGATCTCACGTAGCCCAGGATGGCATTCAAACTGGTCCTTAACCCCTGATCTTTCTGCCACCATTTCCAGAGTGTAGGGCTGGTCAGACACACTGAGTCCCACTTCTAAGGGTGGTAGATTACCCATGTTTGCACTTTTCATTCCCTGGGGCCATGACTCTACCCTGCCTGCACCCTCCCACCTTCTCTTTTGCAAACACTCTACCCTCAAAGCCATTTTCCCCATTTCAGCTGTCATTTCTCAGATTACCTGAATTGCCTTGTAGGGAAGAAAAACAGCCATTTTGTTTGAAAACTTTGTAAGAAGTTATTTGTGACAAAAGTCAGAATAACTAACAAGACAAACTAGGTCCTAGTTGAACTGACTGTGGGCTTCATTATAATATTATTCTGCTTGAGTTTTTGTTAATGTCTTGTTAGTACAGTACTATATTCATTAATGGTATTATTTACAAATCTCATCTTAAAATAATCGGGAAAAAGAGAAATCTGTCTTTTATGTAATCTGTTTCAGTGTCATAGTCTGTAACACTGTGTTGCCCAAATCAGATGGACTTCCTAAGTCTGAAAGAGACAAAGAAACTCGCTACTTGGATAAAAGCCCTGAGGCCTATATTTGATCACAAAGAGCTTCAAATATAAACAGAACCCCAAAGATGGCATGGTGGACAGATGTTTTAAATTACTTTAAATGAAGTAAAACCAGCTACTAGTAATTACAAATAGCTTAATTACAAAATATCAGATATTTACTTTGTAAATTAATCTTTTTTCATATCTTTTGTTTTTAAGACATTATTACCCCCTCTCTCCTAAGTCCCACATACCCCAGGCACAGAGCCGCTTTCCCGAGAGACAGATGCCCATATATTGAAATCTTATCAGCAGGCCATTACCTCTCATTCCATGTGGGCACAAGGTCTGCTGGTCATGGCTTCTGGAGGCTGGAGCACGTGTGGCTTAGGTGTAAGGGGTGCTTAGCATGAGCATCTGGGTTCGATCTCTAGGGCCCCCAAATTACAGCTCCTCTAACTTCCATTCCAAAGCATTTAATTTCATTCTTAAATGTCTACTGTCACAGAGAACGACCAAAATGTCCTCTAATTTAGAGCAGGTGGCCAGGAATGGCGGCTCACATCTGTAATCCCAGCACCCGAGAACTGCAGGCAGAAGAAGGTGGCCAGAGTCAGCCTAAGCCATGCAGTGAGTGCAAGGCCAGCTAGGGATACATAAGACCTGACCTCAAACAGCGTGCGTGCAACAGAGACAATGATCAGTGGCAGAGCCTTGGCCTCAACTATGTGAGGTCGCAACTTCAGTTCTCAATCGGGAGAGAAAAAAGCCCTAGAATAAGAGCCACATCATTGCCGATGCACTCAGCGTTAAGCAGATGAAGTAGCCTAGTCTCTGGCTGGCATCTGTTTCCCTCAGGAGATACACAGCAGGCCCCACAACCTCTGGGTTTTATACGCAGTGATTCGAACTAACATGAGTGAAAAGTTAAAACTGTTTTAAAATATATAGACATTTTTCTTGCTACTTCAGAAAATAATCCAGCATGACAACTGTTTACATGGTTAAATCACGTAAGTTAGAGAGCATTTAAAGCACACAGGAAGTTACTCACTAACTCTGTTTTGTAAGGGACTTGGGCATCTTAGGCTTGGAACCCTGTGTATGGGAGCACAGGTCTCACCATGCAGCCTAGTCTGGAACTTGCCACTTCTGTCTCTCGTCTTGTGGTGCTGGGTTCCTGGCATAGGTCATCACACAGCTTCATTTCGAAATATTTGGTGACTTTTTAAGATTTTTTTTGTACTGTCTAATTTCAAAGTCCTCCTTAAAGGACAGTATTTATTTACTAGAAATAAAGCTACAAAAACACCACACAAGCTTTTGGTCACAATGCCACCCTGTCCTCTTCTGTTTCCTCTGCCACTTATCACACCTTTTAACAACTGGGGGTGGAGGGGTGGGATGTTAAAAGCTCACTAGCAAATTCTGAATCTGACTTCTACACTTTAAAAACTGGCTAATGCTTCCAAGTTTAAAGGTAACTGAGTCCAAATTCTCTTACTTTAATACTTAGACCATAAACAAAATTGGTCTGCAAAGGGGTGTGGGGTCAGTCCAGAAGAAGGACATTTTCCTGTGTGTACCAAGGTGCTCGTGTGGCAGCTGTGGCCTTGGGCACCTCTAACTAAAGAGAAAGGTCTAAGGGTGTGTGGTGAGGGAGGTGAACAAGGTGTCTTTGCTCCTCCCTGTCCTCTAGACAAAAGCCAGAGGGTACAGAGGTTAAGACCCTGGCTACTCTTACAGAGGATCTCAGGTAGGGTTCCCAGCACCCATGGCTCATAAGAACCTGTAACTCCAGTTCCAAGGCATCTGATGTCCTCTCCTGTCCACCATGGACACCAGGTACTGTAGACGGTGCACCATACATACATGGAGGCAAAACATGCTAGATCTAAGAGTAAGAGGGGTGGCGCTGGGGTTCACGACAAACGTGGCCTTACGGGTCCTGCTAAGGTAATATAAATATCTGATTTAAAACCAGTTTAAATGAGGCAAGGTGGTACACCAGCACCAGGCAGAGGCAGGAGGATTGCAAGTTTGAGGCTAGTTTGAACAGATTCTATTTCAAAAACAAATGAACAAAAAGGGGGAATTATGAATACCACAGCATGAAGTCCAGCATCCCTGAGGCAGTCATGCAATACAGCTGCGCTTTTTCTTCTTTAGAGCAACTAAAAATAAAACAATGTGCTTTTCATCACATTACAAAAGGATGAGGAGTGCCAACTCAGACCCCTGACGGAAGTCAGCAATCAAACACAAACACACATGGTAGCGGTGGTGCACCAGAAACCCCAGACTTGGGAGGTAGAAGTAGGAGGACCATGGTTCCAGGTCAGTCATCCCTACTAAGACCACCTCAGGAATGTTTGTGGGGAGAGGGGGAGGTGAGATGGTTCCATGGGTAAAAGCTGCTTGTTTCCTAATAACCTGAGTTTGATCCTCGGGTCTCACGTGGTGCTGGGAAAGAACAGACTCCCTAAAGTTATTCTCATGTCATTGTAGACGTGCACACAATTAAGAAACAAACAAACATGATGCCCAAAACAGAAAGAACAACTTAGACCCTAGAGGAGACTGCGCTGACAGTACTGTAGAAAAAGTCCACACAAGCTACTTTGAAATAAATACAAGCGTCCACATGGCACTGAGTAGAAAACTTTCTAGGTTCCCTAAAGGAAATCAGGTATCCAAACAGATTGGCTGTGGCTCTGCAGCAGGGTGGTGCTCACCTGAGGCTGCGTTCATCAGCGTCTGGGGCACCGCTGGGCTGGCAGATGCAGGGACGTTCAGTTGCGAGAGCATGGCCTTTCGGGGGTCCTGCCATGTTGTTGTCTGATCGATGTGACTGAGACAAAGAAAAGTGAAAGTCAGACATTACCCCCTAAGAATGGCTCCCCTTATTAACAAAGGGGGTCAAATGAGGACATCCTCACCACACTGCCCAAACTCCAGCAGGGAGTCCTCATCCTGCAGCACATAGGGACACTTTCACCTCTGAAATGTGTTAAATATGAGATCTGAAAAAGTTATACCTGGAGTCTTAGGTGACAAGACACCACCTAAGGACAGAGTGTCACTTCTAATTCAAAGAGAAAGTGGTGTCTACATCACCTAAGGTGGGAATTGGGATTAAAATTCTGGTCTGGCTAAAAATGATAATTTAACAAGCTTTTAGGACTCAAATTCTCTTTCAAAAGTAAAACACAAAAAGTAAAATGTCCTATTAATACATATACTTCAAAGCCAAAACTGAACGGGAGAAGGCGTGGAGTACCAACAGCCAACTCTTGTTCCTGTGAAATGTCACCAGCTGCCTCATGTTCCTGGACACCAACTACAGCTTCCCGCCATAATACAGTGTGCCCTTACACTGTGAGCTCCCTTCCTCTCTTAAATGGCTTTTGGCATCTATTTTATCACAAACATCAAAGCAGTGATAAATACACAATCATTATCCAAAAGTGGAAGGAGACGGCAGCTCATCAACAGCCTAAGCACAGTAGAAAAAGGCTAGCGGTTGTGGAAAGAAAGGACAGTTAAGTATTTCTAACTGTGGGGACTGGGAAAGAATTCAAGCTCAGGACAGGCATGGTGCCTGTCACTACACTCGTGTTAATGCTGGTATAAGCACAAGTTCTCTTTGACCAGCTCTTCTCCACGGCTGCTCAGGTCAAGGCCATACAGCCTAAACTTAGTTCAAATTTTGCTAAGCCTCATATAGGGGATGTTGGGGCTTATTCCACCTTCCCGATCCTGTACATAAACCGTCTATCCCCCGACAAGTCACTGAATCTTTACCAAATTGTTGGTACATTTTTCCCCTAAAAAAAAAAAGAGAAAAATTATTTCTAGTGTTTTGGTATGTGCCTGAAGCTGTCCCTGTAACCTTCCCGCTAATCCATTAAATAAGTTTTCCTCACAAATCTTAGGAGAAGCTCCTAAGGCACACCTTCCTCATTGCTCAGTTCCGGTGCTTTGACCTCAGGTACCACCAACCATCTTGTTGTTCCCCAGGAACTTAAGGCGGTGACAAGATGTCACATGTTACAATGCTCCCATCATGATAATGGATTGAACCTCTGAAACTGTAAGTGAGTCACTCCCATTTAATGCTTTCTTTATAAGCGTTGTCATGGTTATGGTGTCTGTTCACAGCAATAAAAACCCTAAGACAATGGGTCAACTCAAAAATCAAGGCAAAAAATGAGCAAGCCACCAACCAAAGCCCAGTGGGATGGCTTGGGGGAAAATACACTTGTCACAAGTCCTGACAACCCAAGTTTAATCCCAATAAAGGTGGAAAGGGAGAAGCAAGTCTGCCCTACACACACACACACACACACACACACACACAAAACCATGGCAAAAAATAAAAATAAAAAATTCTTGGTTGTGCATTTAATTTTCAAATACAGAATCAAGGTCTGAGCATAGAGGCACACGCCTTTAATCCCAGCACTCAGGAGGCAGAGGCAGGAGGATCTCTAGCTCAAGGACAGCCTGGTCTACAACAGAGGAGTTCCAAAATGCCAGAGCTGCATGCATATCATTTTATCTTTACTGGGAAAAAAAATAAGTAATTTTAATAGTTTAAAGTCCCGATAACTAGACAGCGAGTTCACAGAACAGACTACTCCACAGAGTGCTATTCTTCCCCTCCTGTAGCAGTCTTGAAAGTGGTTCCCAGTTTAAACACTTGTGTTTCTATTTCTAAATGTTTCTATTCAGAAAGTTTATAGATTACATTGTTACATTCTTCTATTGCATGAACCTTAGATACAGAATCTCAAAGTGGAGGATAAAAAGGAAGAATAAGAGGCTGAAAAGTAGGTTTTACAAGTTTTTTAGCTTAATAAACATTTTCAAAAGTATATTTTCAAAAGGGGCTTACACAAACAATATCATTAGGTCTCATTTATAGTAGCATCAATAACTCATGCTAGTTCTAGACTGTAACCAGGATGACATTGTTTTGAACCAGCAGGATGGCTCAGCAGGCTGCACTCACTGTGTTTGGGTTCCTGGAACCACCTACATCCCACATGGGAAACAAAGAACTTGCTCTTATGAGCCTGTCTTCTGACCTCCACATGGACACCATGGCACAAGAAAGCAACACACACGTTTTTTTAAATAGAAGAAAGAGACAATTTGCACTTATAGGCCAAAGCAACTGACCTCTTTCTCATATTAAGAAAAGCTGATTTAGCTGGGCATGGTTTTAAGCCCAACACTCAGGAGGCAGGGGCAGGTCTACAAAGATCGGGTTCCAGGACAGCCAGAGCTACACAGAGAAAACCTGTCTCAAGAAGAAGAAACAGTTGGTCTAGGGGCTGGTGTACTGTATATACATACCATTAATTCCAGGACCCAGAAGTGGGAGTTCTAGGCCAGCCAGGGCTGCACAGAAACTCTGACTCTAGGAAAGCACAAGGGTGTTTTTAGGTTGGGTGTGAACACTGTTTGAATTCTGAGCTTTGGCTGTCGCTGTAGGCAGCTGGGCCAGATTTCCTGCCCCTTATCAAATCCATGCTCGTTGTGAAAGTGTTATTTATAGCCGCACGCTACAGGCTATTCTCAAACCAGGGAAGCCTGTGCTTAATTTAATTGGCTCTAGGACAGCGCTACACTGTTCAATCTAACCTCTCCAGGTCCAGTAGGAGACCACAGCCATTCCTTCTTATAAACCCATCACCTACCTTTTAAAAGTCTCAAAGACTCAGAGGAAAAGACAAGACATAATTCTCTGATAAGGACAACTTGTACACTTTTCTTCTACGGCAAGTTTTTCAAGAGTGTCAGAGTCAAAGTGCTGGGCTGTCAGAAAAGCCCAAAAGTGCGTGGGCAGAGACCAAAATGCTTGTGACAAATGATCTTCAGAGTAAAATGGCACAGCGCTTTGCAACCTGACCTGGATGGAAGGTTTCCTGATCATAAACAGGAAACAGCTAAGAGACCACACACACCTTCCCTCAGGAGCTGCTCCTAGAGGGAACTGTACTGAGGAACAACTCTGGGTGAGGTCATCTTCAGCCAAATGGTGTCTCTCTCCACAGTTACATTCAGCATGCTTGTCACAACATTGTAGCAATGGACACCACTTCTCCCAAGTTCAGCTTGTCTTTTTCTTTTATGATACAGAAAATGACAAAGTCAGCATACGTGGGCTGAGAACAAAAGCCAAATTTGAGGTTTGGGAGTTCTCAAGGACTTGTAGCCTTCGCTAACTGGTATTGCCAGGAAAAAAGAACAAGAAACCCCAGCACTCAGGAGGCTGAGGCAGAAGGATTGTGATGAATTCAAAGTTAGTCTGGGCTCCAAAGTGAAATCCTGTTTCAAAAACTGGAGGAAGGTTGGTTGGTTGACTTCTAGCAATTTTAAATTGTCTCCTAAATCATCTTATAGACATGTTGTTTTACCTAAAAATGGCAGATTAGGGTTTCACTGCTTCACAGTCTTACTGTAGTTGATTAAACAAACTGACTGTCTTTAAATGCACAAGACAGGTCAGAAAAGTGACTGTTGTACAGACAAAAGGCAGTGTTAACCTAGGGTTCAAGGCTGCCGGCTGAGAAGGTCAGGAAGCAAAGATTTGCAGTGCAGACTCCACCTCATCCTCCACTGCTGTGACTTGAATGAAGCCTAAGGCCCTAGACTACGGCAGGACCTGGAAGAAGACAGGCTTAGTCAGTCCATCCGATCTGACCAGCTCTCGGTGGCCACATGAGCACTGGCTCATGGCTACGGCAAATAAAGGTCCATTGCGTGTTCTGGTTCCCAAATCTACATAAAGGGAAACCATCTGGAGCTGAATCCAACACATATTTAGAGCTACACTGACTTCAACTGCTAACACAACACGAATGTAGCCACCCAAACTGCTAAGACAGGATGAGTCTGTTAAGTTCACAAACATTCTCCAAAAGGCAGACTATACTCTAAACAACTACGGCTGACAACACCAGCCCCCACTAAACATGACAAAATAATCTTAAAGTCGTATTTTCTTTAAGAATTTTAAATTATGTGTGTGTGAGATGACTTTCAGAAGTCGGGGCTTTTCTCCCATCATGTGGGGTCCAGGAATCCCATCAGGTCCTTTTAGCCACTGAGCCTCTACATATTTCCTTTTAAAAAAATTATTTTATGTGCAATGAGTATCTTACCTGCATGAGTGTGTGCGTGTGTGAAGACCTAAAAATAGAATCAGGTCCCTGGAACTAGGTTACAGATGTTTATGGGCCACCCTATGGGTGCTGGGAACCAAATTCAGTTCCTCTGCAAGAACAGCAAGTGCTCTTAACTGCCAAGCCTATCTTGCCAGCACCCACATATAAAATTTTCTTTTGACAACCATTGGATAGTATTATAAAATGTCATCAATCTTCTAAAAAGAGTCGCAGCAGCAGCAGGAAGGCACTCTTAGGAGTGATTCCAAAACTTGGAACAAATTTTTCATGCTTCATTTTGGGGGAGAAAAGACATGATCCATGCCAGGCACGGCAGTTCATGTCTGTGACTGAGGCACATGGAAGATGAAGGCAGACTGTCACGGCTTGAGATCACCTCGGTCTGTATAGTGAATTCTATGCCAGCCTCGACTACAGTTTAAGAACCCGTCTCAGAAAACGAAAAGATCTACTGCATAACAAAAATGAAAAGATAGGCCTTCTATACAAACAGACCCGAAGCAAAGTCACACTTGGTCTTAACTAAACAGTGTGTGAACTCTTTTGTTTTGCTATTTCATTATTATTATCTATAACTGTTATTTTTGTAACTTTAAACTTTGGTAAAGCCTTCTGGGTTCCCACAATCCGAGGGAGAGGTAATGGATGACTGGATTAAGAGAGGTCGCCTCATCCCAGGCGGGTCTAGCAGCCTCCACTTCCCGGCCCCTCCCTCATTCAGCAGCTGTGACAGAGAATCATCAAACAAGAACAGCTCACTTATCCAGACTGTTCCTGGCTGAAGAAAACAGTGTATCTGAGTTTGTGTTCATACTCGAGTGTGAGCAGAGGCCTGAGGCTGACATCTACCACCTTCCTCGCCCCCCTCCCCCACTTTAGTTTCTGAGATAAACTCTCACTGAGTCTGGAGTCTGCTCATTTGGCTAGGAAGGCCACCTAGGCAAGAAGCCAAAGAGATCCTCCTGTCTCTGCCTTCCCAGTGCTGGCTGGAATTATAGACTTGGTTTTATTGCTTACATGGCAAGTGCTTCATTAACTGAGTTATGGTCCTTGCTTCCCTATTTCAAAACATAAATAGAATGGTGTCTGATGTCAACAGTGCTCTATTGGAGCTCATAAGGAGTAAAAAGCCTTGAATCGTGTCTATTACATTGCTTCTTTATTAAGAAAATGAATGCTAGACTCTCATCCAACCTAAGCAAATTGTCTAACTTAAAAATATTATCAGTGAACTTTCAACACTAAATTTTAAATACAGATTAAATGTCTCCCTTTTTCTTGATATACTGAAACAAATCCTGTCACAAGTGACATTAGACCTTTCTTCTTCAAGTTAATTACTAAGAAATTCCATTACATCCTGAAACATATTAACACTTCTCTGCAGGGGACAAAGATGATCTATGGCATAAATGGCTGCTAGGACTTAACCAACAGACTTTCAATCTCTATAAGCAAGTCATTATTTTTTTCTTCCTTCTATTTGTTTGTATGTATGTATGTATGTATGTATGTATGTATGTATGTATGTATGTATGTATGTATGTATGTGTGTGTGTGTGTATATATATATGCATTTCGACACAGGGTTTCTTCATAGCCCTCGCTGTCTAGCCTCAAACTCAGAGATCCACCTGCTTCTACCCCCAGGTGCTGAGATAAAAGACATTGTCAACACCATCTGATGAACTTCCTTTTTAAATCTTATATCAAGTGGCTGAAGAGATGGCTCAGTGGTTAAAAGTCCTTGCTGGCCTGCAGGACCAGAAATGAATTCCTAACACCCCATCAAGATGCTCACATCACCTATAACTCCAGGTCCGGGGAATCTGACACCCTCTGCTGGCCTCTAAGGTCACCCACACACATGTAGAATACACTCAAACAGACACACACATAAGCTACAAAACTGTAAAAGTAAACTCACTGGTTAGGTAGGGAAAACAAAACAGAACATACATATAATACTTAACTCCTTATCTTTTGTTCCCTTTCCCAGTTTCAGTAGCCTGAAATTGTTCCAGTGTGAGCATGACCTTTGCCTTGACAGGACTTCGTAGTTATTTCCAGCCCCCAGTGGATACCTGATTACCCACTGAACCATCTAATTCCGCGACTTCTGCACGTAACTTTACATGGTTTGAAGAGAAACAGATACCAACATGAATTTCCTTTCTCTTTCCTTACTATCTCATGGATTAAGTTTTACTCTAAGAAAAGTGTATTTATTTTCTTTCCTTATTGTGGAGGCCCAAAAATGTAAACCTATTTGGTTTAGAGTGGCTTTACTGCCTAAACAGCAAGATGCTAATGACTTGATGTCTCAAAGTGTCAAAGCAATTGGCTGAGTTGTATCATGTTAATGAAGTCTTTTGTTACGTTATTCCCCTTTTTGTATTGAGTATAAAAGGGTATGGAAAATTAAACAAGGGCAATTTCAGTACTGGTCCTATTCTATGGTTTCTATTTTATTATTTTTCACGCATCTTTGTATTCTTTACTTATATTTCTAAATCCCCATGCCCCTACCCTGTGCAAGTGGTATTTTTGTCAAGGCTGGTCCTCAACACTTATCCAGGCCAAATCATACTGTACAGTGCAGTTAGAATCTAACCATCTGACAAACTCCACACCTGCAAAGGACTAAAACACTCAGGTCCCGACTCAGTAGCCCAGATTCCCTCAGCTGAACCCAGAGGGAAATGTGTTTGGGCGCTGTGTCTCACCCCTAACCACAGCTGTACTACTATGGTCAACCAGGAGCTGAAAAATAAGGCAAAGACACTTCATGAGGGTGTCAGTCAACTCCCAGCTGAAGACTTCTCAATGCTTTCTCTATGCTTGGTACTAATGGTCCTGTTTCTCATATGCTTTCTGAAAGTGTGGAGGGAAATACTCAGCAACCATGCCAAGGCCTCTTGCCTTGACTCCTGGGAACAGAGTTGTGCTCAAATGGCATCATCTGTCCTCGGGTAAGTGGATCGCAATGGACTTCTTGCTGGCTGGGTATTCTGAATCTTGCAGGGTAATCATCCCTCACTGTGGATGACAAAAATGAGACTCAAGGGTAGTTGCTCACCACACTATACCAGTGAGCAGGAGATACAAAAATGAGGTCCCCAGTTTTTTGCCCATCAGCTTTGTGAGGTGACATGTTAAAACAGATGCTATAAGATGCCTATCCTAATATAATGTTTAAGTAGGTGAAGAGGAGGTGGGGGAGGGAAGAGGAAGGGAGGGGAGGAAAAGGTGCTACGTTTGTTCAGATGATATCGGTACTTCCTGAAGTGTCCCAATCTTTTTGAATTCCTCATATACTGCACAGAGGAAGATAAGAGTTTATAAATATTTGCAATGGGGCTGGTGGCACAGCTCAGTAGCTGTTGCGGGAGCTCCTTCCGCTCCTTCAGCCAATAGCCGCTGAGATACCA
>LOEQ01003209.1:80466-90755 GCA_001685075.1 Bramus lutescens | reverse complement strand
CTTTGGAGCCTGTCCTGGAAATAGCTCTTGTAGACCAGGCTGGCCTCGAACTCATAGAGATCCACCAGCCTTTGTTTCCCAAGTACTGTATTTAAAGGTGTGCACAACCACACCGGGCAGATTTGTTTTTAGAGTGGTACTATGTTCTAGAGCAATCTGAGCCAGCGCAGCCTGAATCCGCACCTCCCAACTATAACCTACTGCTTTAAACGCGGCTCAAGCTAACAAGCAAAGCGTTAAAACGGTCTTGCACTTTCTCCCTAACTGTATCTTTTGACTGCTTAAGTTTTTTATCTATATTAAGTTTTATATTTATATGCTGGGGTGAAAACCTAGCTCAGAGAGGAAAAGAAAGCAGCTGCCATCATCACAGAAGGACAGCCTCTCCTAAGCTGTCTCGAATCTCCTCCACCTGGAATGGGTGTCCCTCCCTTTTACTGCCTGTGCCTCCCTCTCTGTCCTCCTGACTCCCTTTTACTATGATTTTTCTTAATAATCAACTGGTTGCTTGCTACACCTCCTGACCTATAGTTGATTGTATTTAATCCTGTTACAATATTCAAGCTGAAAGCTCTTTAGATTGAAGGTGCATGCTAGGGCTGAGCCACACCACAGACAAAAGCAGGTTTTTCCAGTAAAGAATGCAATCTCAGGGTTCACAGTGTGATCAACAATCCTGTAACATTTCTAACAGCAGAAAGTTAGAATTGTGGATAGTAAGGAAACTAGGGTATAGATTGCTTGGCACCAATTAAACAGTCAGAGTCACTCCATGGTAACAGGAGACACAGCCTCATGAGAAGGCGGACACTGAAGTTTGAAGAAGGTGCCCGGCATGGTGGCACAAGTCTTTATAATTCCAGCACTCGCGAGACAGAGGGCAGGTAGGTTTCTGAATTTGAGGTCAGCCTGGTTTATAGAACGAGTTCTTGAACAGCTAGGGCTACAAAGAAAAACCCGTCTCAAAAAAACCCGCAAAAACAAAAATAAAAACAAAAAAACAATAACTACATACATAGAAGGTAATTTTAAAATTAAATGTGTATGTATGGTTTATACAGGAGGACAGTGGAATAAAGGATGGAATCCAGTTACTTTTCTACCTCAAAAATGATTTTAAATATAGTTGATTGTGATTACATATTTGTCTAGACTTCAAAACTGTGTTGTTTATGTATTATACGAGATTGAAATACCACTTTGATTAGTCTGAACATTTTGAAGCCTTTAGGGGAAAGAATGCCCATATGCTAAGAACTCTCCAGTCTAAATGGTCAGTGGGACCAGTCTTTACTGCGGACTCACACAGGGATGGAAAAGTGGTAAAAATCCTTTCAACACTACTGTTCATAAATTTTATTGTAATATTTCAAGCACATAAGACTGGAAGAATTTCAGAATGACAAGTCACACGATGTCTAAATTCTACCCATATACATTTTGATGAACCTACTAACCTAACAAGTTAACTCTTACTGATATTTCATTTGTATTTTAATAAATAAAGCTTGCTTGAAGTTCAGAAAGCAAAACAGCCAGCCTCTGGCTCTCAACCTCTACCTCAGTCAGAAATGGCGACCCTGCCTCCAAGCTGTCTCCTCCCATTTTATAATCCCCTCTAGTGGGATTAAAGGTGAGCACCACCACCACCAGGTTTCTATGGTAAACTAGTGTAGTTACTGGGATTACAGGTGTGTGTCACACTGCCTGGTCTGTAAGGCTGACCAGTGGGGCTGTTTTACTCTCCGAACTTCAGGCAAGCTTTATTTATTAAAATGCAAATGAAATACTGCTACAACATTACACGGACATCAATTTAAAAGTGAACATTCCACAACTTCAAGGGGTGAGACATGCTCGAGAAACAGAGTGACTTGGATCCAGTCTGTAATCTATGCTGAGAATGCTGAAGAGCTTAGCCTAGGCTGGGTTTGGCAGGCCTCATACACTATAGGTAAGAAAGTGCTTGCTGGCCTGAGGCCCTGAAACAATAAACACCAGAACTACATTTCAAATGAGCTGATGACTCCAATCTTTTTTAGATCAATGTATTTCTGGCATCAGGACCAGAAATCAAGGAAGGAGGTGTTCATACCATGTTCACATACTGTAAGGCTAAGAGATACCAAGTTTCAAAAAGGTGCTGCAACCTCACACCTTCAAGAGGTCCTTTGCAGAATTTGACAGATCAATTCTCAAACCCAAAAGCTACAACTTCGGGGCTGGAGAGATGGCTCAGTGGTTAAGAGCACCGACTGCTCTTTCCAAGGACCTGGGTTCAATTCCCAGCACCCACATGGCAGCTCACAACTGTCTGAAAATCCAGTTCCAGGGAATCTGACACCTTCACACCAATGCACATAAAATAAAAGTTAAATAAACCATAAAAAAGCTACAACTTCAACTCAGTAGTGTACAAGATGAATAGACTCTCCACCACCAGGAAGCTCATGACTCAGTAACTACAGGGTGCTTCCGACACAGAAACAGGAAGAGAACAATTGGGACAGAGCACCAGATGCTGGTGTCTACAGAAGATGGAGTAAGAATCATGACCCTTCCAGAGAGCTGAGCATTGCACATACAGTTTCAGGAAAATCTTTCTGTTGTTGTTTGAGACAGGTTTCTCTGTGCAGCCGTGGTTGGCCTCAGAGTTACAGAAAACTGTCTGCCTCTGTCCTTTGTGATGGGATTTAAAGATGTGAGCCACCACTGCCTGGCAGTTTCAGGAAAACCTTATCTTCAATTGAGGGCAATAATAACAGGGATCCTATCTCACAACATTCACTGAAGACGGCTCAGACAGTGAAGTGCTTGCTTTGCAGGAGCTGGGCTCCATCCGTCACATAAAAGCTGGGTGTGGTGGTGCATGCTTGTAACCCAGGTAGTGGTGAGACAGAAGACAGAGACGAGTGCTGGGTGGGGGGTTCTACTCTTTTCCTCTGGGTCTTTATCTTTCTCTCTTTCTGTATACCTTTCTTTCCCCGTGACTGGCTGGTGACTGGCCCCTTATGTCCTCCTCTCCTTGTTCTCTTGCTCCCCATTCTCCCTCCACTCAGATTTCTCCTTCTATTTATACTCTCTGCCTGCCAGCCCCGCCTGTCCTTGCTCCTGCCTCGCTATTGGCTGTTCATATCTTTATTAGGACCATCATGTATTTTAAACAGGCACAAAAATACAGCTTCACAGAGTTAAACAAATACAGCATAAACGTAAGTCACATACCTGAAAATAATATTCCCAACACAGGAGGGTCCTGGGGAGTTTGCTGGCAAAGGCAGCCTAATGAAAGCACCATGATAAACAAAAGATAGAAGGCCATCTATCCTCCGACCTGGACAGGCAAAAGACACAAACACACTAGGACTGATGATCTCAAAGGAGGCTGGAGATAAAGTTAAAAGCATTTCCTGCTCTTGCAGCATTGGGTTCAGTTCCCAGCATCCACACCAGGTGGCTTATTAACTCCAGTTCAGGGGACTCACCACCTCTCCTGGCCATGCATCACGCACATACACTCATGTGGACTCACACAGTCATTTCTTTAAAAGACCTTATGAGGAAACTTTCTGAATTCAGAGAAACAGCTCCACATCCTAGAGATGCAGAAAAGATTAGTAAATAAGCACAAAAACAAAGATGCATAATACTGTATGTCCCATCTCACAAGTCCACTAGACTCCTATGTACGTACATGTAAGTCCTGCCTTGACACATGAACACTCTCCGCAACATTACTTAACAACTTCACGTTTCTCAATAGTGCAGCAGCAATTTAACCTGTAGTCTAATCATACAACAGAGCCATACTGTGGAAATAACTGAACCTAGCCAGGCCTGGTGGTCCAGGCTTATAATCCCCATCACTTGAGAGACTGAGACCAAGTTCGAAGTCACCTTGGGAAACTTAAACCATGTCACAAAATCAAAAAAAATAAAAATAAAAATAGGGCTAAGGATACAGTTCAGTTGTACAGCAACTGCCTAGAATGCAGGAGTTCTCATGTGCAGTCTTGGGAAGGAGGGGGAAAAGAGGGCAACAGTTACTGAACTCACAGCAATGAAAAGGGCTATGCTGACATTCACAAGTCTCGTAAAACTGGTGAAAGAAGCAAATTAGAACTGCGGCATGGTGACACCCTGGCATGGCAATGCAGGTCTGTGATTAATTCCAGACACCTTCAGAGGCTAGGCAGAGAGAAGAGGAAGACTGACAGCTCAAGGCTCAATCTCAAAAATAAATATATAATGCCAGGCTGTTACCCACTTATTCTCCCAATACTAGAGTAGGAAGAGGTGGAGGATTGCTCCAATGCTCTTAATTCAAAGCCAGCTTTGTCTGCTTAGCAAGCTCCAGGCCAGCCTGGGCCAGGCAACCATGCATATTCTGACTCAAAACAAACAAGCAAATGAAAAGAAAAAGCCTAGGACAACTGCTGCCAGGTTAAGAGCATGTGTTGCTCTTACAGAGGACCCAGGTTCCATTCCCAGCACCCACATGGTAGCTTACAACCACAAGTTTCAAGGGTTCTGAAGCCCTCTTCTGATTTAAGATAGAGCACACGTTACATAGATGCATGCAGGATATACACTCACAATATAAAAATTTAAAATAAAAAAAAACCTTGTTTTTTGAGTCCAAATTTGTGCTGGTTTAGTGAACTTCTGGGCTAACTGGTAAAAAGTGAAGTCCAAGATTAGCAGGGTTTGGGCCAGCCAAGGCTACATGACAAGATCACCCTCTCCAAAGTCTCCAACTGCCTCTGGGTTCAGCAAATACTGAGCCCGGAGGATAGGAGGTTCTTGAATGCCAAAACAACCTGGGCTATATAATAAAGCTCTGCCTCAAAACTCAAAGGGGCTGGAGTGTAGCTCAGGTGGTAGAATGCTTGCCTAACACACCCCAACCCTGGATATCACAGTGCTCAAGAAATAGAAGCAGGAAGACTGGATGTTCACGGGTCATCCTCAGGCCCGATAGGGAGGCCACAGGCAGTCAGGGTTACAGAATGAGGGGGGGACAAGAAAGAGAAGAAATGACAAGAAAATTCCTTTGAAAAGCCAGACTTGGTGATCCAGTAATCTTTCCACCCGGGAGCTGGAGGCAAAAAGATAGCAGTCAAGAGATCAAAGCCAGCCTTAGCTTCATGGTGAGCTAAGGACCAGTCTGAGAAGAAACATACAAAGTAAATATTCCAGTGCTATTGTTTGAATTAGAGCTGTCCCCACAGGCTCACATATTTGAACACTTGCTGCCCATCAAGCAGCTAAAGTTTAGGGAGGTTGTGGACACGGGACCTTCTCTGGGAGAGGGCTATGGCTGGTGGGCCAAGCCAGCTTACGCTCCCACTGCCAGGAAGTAGGTCACACCCTCCCCACGGGGACACTGAACTGAACAAATCCTCCTTCCCCTGCAAGTACTGTCTCAATGATGAGACAGCATGCTCCACTCTGCTTTCATAATGTAGCATCAAACTAACAACTCAGGGGAATAATGACAACAATTACACCAACCAAAATGACCACTGATCAATAGACTCTTCATTATCCAGCAAATCTAGGAGGCACCCTCTGCTACAGAAGGAAAAAAATACCTCTTTAGAGAGCATCAACTAAGTGAGCCTACAGTGAGAAACAGCAGGTGTCACCCTAAGATCGAGGGCCTGCGGCATAAAGGCCACAAGTGTACGTAACCAGCAGACTATGGGGCACAAGTGCAAGAAGAGCAGGAAGAGCCCGGCATGGCAAAAACCTGAAGCACAGTGGAGGACTGCTGTGCCAGACTCGGCTACAGTGAGCGTGAGACCAGCCGACGTAAATCCAGTCCTGAGAACACAGAATGATCAGGAGGAACAGTAACAGGAGCAAATTCAGAAATGTCATCCCAGTGCATTTTCTTTGGTAAAAAACCACCTCGTGGTTTGAAAGGGGGTTACCCTACTGACAGCTATGTCCTGGTCTTGTGTACCATGTCTGTGTGACAAGTACTTACGGAAGTCAGGGCACCTGGTGAGAGCTCCCTCCTTCCCCCATGCTCGGCAGGCAAGTGCCTCTGCCAGCTGAGCTGGCTTTGCTGGTCTACAAGTCCTTAAGTATGTAGTACTAACTCAGAAGTGAAACACACACAGGTAACCTAGGGCAGGTTTTGTCCTCAATCACAGTACAACAGGAAAGCCCATGTCCCACCCCAGCTGGGTCAGGTGGTTCATGCCACCCATTTCATCACTGGAGCACATCCAAGCTGCAGGATTTCAGACACCGAACCGGTACCAGTCTGAACACGTACAGAAGAAAACAAACATCTGCGTTTGAACAACTCTTCACCAGTTCTGTGGGAGATTTTCCTTTCATCTTAAAAACAAAACCAACAAACAAAAATACCAAAGAAAAAACAAAACACAGAGAGAGAGCATGGAGGTGACCCTGCAACTGATGATCAGCTCCATGCAGTGTCCTGGGAATGTATACTCAAAAGCTCCCTGCTGCCCACACTGCCTGTCCTGCATGTCTCAGGCTCACCACGCCGATCAGTGCTGCTAGCCTCTCCCAGGGTATTTTCTGTCAGCAGCCACGGCTTCAGGTGGCATTTATCCCTCTTCTCCAATTGCTTGTCCGGTGCTCTAGGCACTAAAGCGTTGTGCTTTTTCTAAAGCAAGGTCTTACACTATATAAGGCTGGCTGTCCTGGAACTTGCTATGTAGCCTAGGCCAATCTCCAACTAAAGAGAACCCCATGACTCTGCCTTCTGTGTGGCTCTTCTCTTTTCCCAACAAATTTCCCAGACTCTCCCACAACAAAATGGAGACAGAATAAAGCTGATGAGGACAAATTTAACTTGAGAGTCCTGAGCTTCTACAGTGTTCTCTGAAAACGCCTCCGTGACGAGTACTAGTTGAAAAGCTAACAATGATCCATTTAGATCAAATATAAGCTACTTGGCTGAGTTAGTCATTAAAAAGCATTTGGGCATGTGGGGGGAGGACTCAGTTGATCAAAGTGCTTTTTCAAGCATGAGGACCCAAGTTTGATGCCTAAACCCAAATAGGAAAAAAGCCAGATAGTCAAGGGTGGGAGTCCCTCAGGGCCAGTGTCCTGCCGGTCTGCAAAAGGGTGGACAGCACCTGAGGAACGGCACCTCTCATCTCCACACAGGCCCACACAAACAGACATGCGCTCAAAAGGGAGCGCCCACTAGAGGGCAGCACAAATGGAGCACGAATAGTGAAGCATGCAGCAGTGTCTCCTGCCACCATCTGCACTGGAGGCCTCTGGTTTCCAAGCACCTGGCGCCTGTGCTCACACACAGGGTATTATTTGCAGTCATTCACTAAGGAAAAGGGAACCAGAAATCCATTGTTTAAATGAGCATCAACTATCTTCTAGAGGGACAAAAATCAACTTAAAACATTAAAAATCAAAGTTGAAGAGGTTTTGGGGTTGACTGCTGACGAGATGGCTCAGTGGTTAAGAGCACTGGCTGCTCTTCCAGAATAGTCAGAACCCTGGTTCAACTCCCAGCACCCACATGGCAGTTCAAAACTGTCTGTAACTCCAGTTCACCGGATCCAACAATCTCACACAGACACACATGCAGGCAAAACACTAATGCACATAAAGAAAAGAAAACCAAAGAGCCAGAACTAACAGAAATACAGGAGGAATCCACTGGGAACCAGGAAGCATTGAGACTAAAGTTCAAAAAGGCTGCACTGCAAAGCCGTGAGGGCCTCTCAAACACACGGTTCACCACTGTCCTTACCTCTCGAACACACAGTTCACCGCTGTCCTTAACATGACTTAAGGAATACACACCTAGGCTCTACCAAATTTCAGAACCCCAAGCACAACAAAATACTAGAGTTCCCAAGGGTTGAGGGAGAGCAAGCACACAGGAAACTAGAGTAAGCTAGAACACAGCCCTCAACATTCCAAGGAAACCTAACTGAATTCTTAGAACCCAAACTGCTGACTAAGAGCTAAGAGAATCTCAGTCACTGACTGTGAATCTGTGTAGTTTTCTCAGCAAATTTTGGAAAAATGAGCAAAAAAGTGTGAACAAATCAAGGGAAGGAAAACTTAAGTTCACTTAAGTGAGCAAGCTCCTGCAATGAGTGCCCGCAGCCATGCCTGACATGATCTCAAGTCTAAGTAGTCCAGAGTGCGAACACAAAGAACTCTTGGCAAGTACTCAATGAAGGCAAAAGAAGCAACAGAAATAGAAATTAATGGTGAGGGATCAATAATTCTAAAGAAAATGTAAAAAAGTGTTCAGAAAAATTAGCTATTGGAAAAACCTAAATAGTCTTAACAATGTAAAAACCAAAAGAAATAAAGATTTAGTAATTACTCTATAGGAGGATTAAGGAAGTAGGGGGTTAAGAAAAACTAAATAGCAGTGTAGCACAGTTTATGAAGACAATTTTAGGAGGTTTATAAGTGTGCTGGAGCGGTAGATGGTCCACTTAGTAGAGTGGCTGCACCCAGAGCTCATGTATGCTCATGTGTACATGCATGCGCGCGCACACACACACACACCAAACCAGTTCCATGAAAGAGAAAGTGAGGGAAGTGTCATCAGTGCATTTCTTTCTTCACAAAAAGCCCATCTACTCTTGCCGCCCCAACTCTCTGATGGCTGGATTGACCGTCCTCTTCAAAGGCAGCTTTGTATTATATTATATTACAGACATTGTAGGACCCTGGGGAACTCTGTCAATGTAACACCCTAAAAGCTGATCTGAGTCCCAAGTCATCGAGTCAGCAGTGAGCTTTCTTATGTGTCTCAAAAAGTACAACTCTCAATGGGGCACGGTGACACACACTGGTAATCAAAGCGATGGAGGTCTGGCAGGAATTCAAGGGCATCCTTGAGAATGAGGCTAAGCTAGCCTGGGGTAATCACAAGACCGTGCCTCAAACAAACAGCACCTCTTTTTCAATATATCTGATCACACAAACTTAGACCTTAAGAAAAGAAAAACCCCCTCAATTTAAACAAGTACAAGAGGAAGATTTAAGCAAAGGACCCAGAAGAACTGAACCGTGTGACTCACACTACCCCAGAAGCACAAGATGACAAAGCAATAGTACTTGGTGGGTAAACCTAGCATATTAATGACTATTTCATTTGCATTATCCCGCTAATTTGAAACACTATTGTGAGAACAGCTTACTGTTTTGTATGTTAAAAACTATGCTGCTAACAGTCAGACCAAAACCAGGATAAGTCTTACCTAGCCTACTTCAGAATATTCAGGGAGGTAGAGGAAGGTCCTTTCTGGGCACACTTTTGAAAGACATGAGTGCCCACATAAACATGTGCTTCTGAGGTAGCCACTACTATTCCCAGGAAACCTGGGCTGAAGTATTTGAGCAAGCAGAACGGAAGCATTTTTCATAAAGTCACCAGTCTTTGCATGCCTGGAGTTCTGAGGAAAGGGCTGCATCAGTTAGTGACCACAGGCAGAGCCCAAGATCTCTGGTAAGGCTACTCAGGAGTAGACTTTCAAGCTATAATGCTAAGATTATGCTATCACAGACAGCAGCAAAGGAAGTTTGAATCATCTTAAGTCTTAATTGACTTTATGAATTATTTCATTTGGATTTGTCCTCTGCCTAGAGCTAAGCTCTACCCCAAAGCCTTAAGGCACAAGATCATGGGTGGGTAGAACACAACTAATTTACATTCTACCTAATTTAATTACATTTAGTTTACAGCATCTAATTTATATTCTCTAACTACAAAATACAAGGTACTTGTCTACATTACTAAAGGAAACTGATTCCATGGATTCAGAAAGTTTATTTGCTTTACTTTGTTTCAAAGTGTCAACTACTGCCGATGTGGTACCCATACCTTTAACATGCCAGTACTTGGAAGGCAGAGGCAGGGGGATGGATCTCTGTGAGTTTGAAGCCAGCCTGGTCTACAGGGTGCCTTCCAAGAGAGCCAGAGCTACATAGTGAGACTGTATCTTGAAAACACACCCTCCCCCATCAATTGTCACCTACTGGCAATCCGCTTTTGACTTGTTTCTCCTAAATGGTTGCTATGGAGTGGAATGAGCAGTGTCGAAATCATTTAAAGAGTTTTAGCTTCTTGTACTGATATTTCCTGGTATTTTAAACATCCAGTTTTTAAAATTTAAGCAGGTCACATCAGAAATTGTGTCTTCGTCGTCCCCAGAGTAAATGACTTATTTTCCTCTCCTTGTCTCCAGCACCTTCACCCCATTCTTTTTCTCACTGTACAGTTCCTTTAGTTTTTCTGAGTTACTGGGGGAGGGGGG
>LOEQ01003209.1:37891-55294 GCA_001685075.1 Bramus lutescens | reverse complement strand
ACTGCTCTTTGGACTGGAAAGGGAGGGGGAAGGGGGAGGGGGAGGGAATTGGGAAGAGGGGAGGAGGTGGAAATTTTTAATAATGATAAAGAAAATGGAAAAAAAAGAAGCTCAATACTCACATAGGCCTTCACTTTAAAGACAGAAGAGGTGATTTGTATTTCCTTGGTTCGAGGATGTTTCCGAACACTAAGATGAGAAAAAAAAAGGCACATTTAAAACATAACAAGCCTGGGGACTGGAGAGATGGCTCGGCGGCTATGAGCACCCACTGCTCTGGCAGGTGACCTGGGCTCAATTTTCCAGGATGTGCATGGCAGGGTGCTTACAAACATCCTTACCCTGGGTTCCAGGGAATCTGATACCCTCTTCTGGCTCATCAGGCAACAGGCAGACATGCAGACAAAATGCCCTTATAATATCTTTAAAAAGAGAGAGTGATTGTTGCTTTGGCCGAGGAACTGGGTTTGATTCCAGGACCCACATCACTTGCCTTGTCAATCCAACACCCTTTCCTGGCCTTCTTGGATTTGTGCATGTGTACACATACAAATAAATCTTAAAAAGGAAGCATCATCAGCTTAGCTGCTCTTTTCATGAACAGTTGTTACTCTTCAGGGCTTTTAAAAATTTAACACACCAAAATGTAGAAGAGGGAAACGGGGAGAAGACAATCAAAACACATTGGACACATGTATATTAAATTATCATCATAAAGCCCATTGTGTATAATTCAAAGCTACCAATAGAACCTTTGTAAATGTAGAGGAAGTTGCAGGCTAGGCTACAAGGAGGGTTCAGTAAGAAAGAGCATTTCTATTTAAGCTCTAGAACTATTTGTTTCAAATACCTCAGTGAATCCTTCCCTACCACACACAGTAGTGAGACATTCCACAGACTCCTGTGGCAACAGAATGGTAGTGTGGTAGCGTGTGCATGCACAACTGGGGTGCAGAGGACCTCAGTCTACTGGGTTCACAGGAGCTGGTAGTGTGTGCGTGCATGGCTGGGGTGTGGAGGACCTTAGTCTACTGGGTTCACAGGAGCTGGTAGCATGTGCGTGCACGGTTCGGGTGTGGAGGACCTCAGTCTCCTGAGCTCACAGGAGCTGTAAATGTGCAGAGTGCACTGCCTCGCATGTTGGCTGCATATTCCTGAAAATGTTTTCTTTTTATTTCCTTTCTTTTCCATAGCATCAGTGTAGAGGTCAAAAGTCACTCTGTGGAGTCTGCTCTCTCCTACTCCCTTTACATGGTTTTCAGGGGCTGAGCTCAGAGCTCAGGTCGTTTGCCTAGTATAACAAGAGTCGTTACCTGCTGAGCAGCTTGCTACCTCCGTGTTTCTGGGACCTTTTTCTTTCCTTTCTTTCTCATTCTCTCTTTTTTTTCCTTCCTTCCTTCCTTCCTTTCTTTTTTTTTTTTTGAGGCAGAGTTTCACTATAGAACCTAGGCTAGCCTGGAATCAGAATGTGTAGACCAGGTTAGCCTAGAACCTGCAGTGATCTTCATACTTTTGCCTCCTCAGGGTTAGAATCAGTATGTAGAACAGGATAGCCTAGAACCTGCAGTGATCCTCATGATTCTGCCTCCTCAGGGATGGAATTAGAAGCATGGCTCCCAATTCCTAATCTTGAAATTATGGGGTTTTTTTGAAGAATATTTATTTATATTTTATGTGTCTGAATGTTTGCCTATATGCATGTATATATACCATACAGTGAGTGCTCAAAGAAGCCAGAAAAAGACCAAGGATCCCTTGGAAGTGGAGTTACAGGTGATAGTGAGCCACTGTGTGGGTGCTGGGAACTGAGCTGGGGTCCTCTTAGAGAGCAGAAGACTCTCTCAAGTGCTGAGCTTCTCTCCAAGCTCAAGTTTATACTTTAATCTACATTTGAGTTTCAAAAAGTAAGGAAGGGTAGAAAGGAAGGAGGGTGGGGAGGTGGGAGGGTGAGCCTAGTAGAATACTTAAAATTAACTACACGTCTTTGGGATTAATTTGGGAGGGCAAAAGATTACAACTAAATTAAAATTCTTCCACTTTTTTGACTAAATGTTTTGTACACATTCTCTCTCTCTCTCTCTCTCTCTCTCTCTCTCTCTCTCTNCACACACACACACACACACACACACACCACACACCTGAGCAAAGCCACACATCCTTTGGGATCTCTTGTGTTCCTTTGGTACTGAAAAGAAGGAGGGTGGGAGGAGAGGAAGGGAAGCCGGCAGTTGCTAGCGCAGAACTGTGTAGGACAGAGTCAAGGAGGTCTGGATGAGGAAAGGGGAAGAATGAAAGGCTGAGAACTAAGCCTGGGGGGCTGGGCACGGCAGTAAGAACCACACTTAGGCAGGACAGCCTGGGTCACAGAGTGAGTTCTAAAGCAGCCTGAGTTGCAGGGTAAGACTGTCTCACAAGACCAGACACATCAAACCTCACAAAAACTGATAATGACCTGAAAGACAAGGGCGCTGCATCAACGGTAGAATGTTTGCCTATAAATCAAGGTCTTAAGTCCAATACCAGCACTGGCAAGAAACAAACAAAACTGAAAACAAAAACAGAGACACAAAATCTTCTGGCCTGGAGAAAAGAGGCAGGCTGCAAAGGGCCAGTGGAGTCGCCAATATGAACACAAGTGGTGCTGGGTAATCCACCAGGGTTAAACAAAAAGGATTTTCTCTACTAGGAAGAATTTACACACTGAGAACATTACCTCACCAGATCCTTATAGATCATCTTTGCAGTCTCCAGATACGGCTTAATCATATCTTCATACTGACAAAGGGAGCCTCCAAGGCAGAGATGCTTAAAAAGACGGAACAGGAACTCTTCCCTTTCCAGTAGGCTGAAGACTTCATATTTTTCAGAGTCTTCCATGAGCAAAACCTAAGATGATAAAAATCATCTTTAAGTAATACAATGTATAATACAGGGTTATGATTTTGAGCTTTTAGAAGGTCGAGGCCACCCTAAACCACACAGTGAGTTCAAGGTCAGCCCATGCAACTTGAGGACACCTAAAACAAACAATACTTGGGTTGGAGAGACTGCTTAGCTTCCCTCTCTTGCAAAGGACTCAGGCTCAGTTCCCAGCACCTGAATGGTGGTTCGCAACCATCTGTAACTGCGATACCAGGGGATCCAGACCATGTTTGGTCTTCATGAGCACTAGGTACACATCTAGTGCATACACAAGCATACAGATAAAACATTCATATACATAAAATATATCTGTTTAAAAACCAACTATTGCTGGGTGGTGGTGGCTCATGTCTTTAATCCCAGCATTCGGGAGGCAGAGGCAGGCAGATCTCTGTGAGTTAGAGATCAGCTTGGTCTGCATAGCATAGGGAGAGGCTCCAAAGCTACAGAGAAACCCTATCTTGAAAAAACAAAAAGCAAAAAACAAATTACTAATATCTTTTTTTCTTTTAATTCTTGGGCAGAGTCTCATGTAACCCAAGGTAACTTTGAACTACACAGATGAGGTGACCTTTAACATGCTAATAGGCATGTGCCACCACACCATGAAGTGCTAGGATCAAACCCAAGGCTTTGTGCACTAGATTAAATACTCTCTCAACTGTGCTATGTCCCAAACTCCATTTTTAGTTTAGTTTTGTTGGTCTTGCTTTTGAGATAGGTCTTGCTATATAGCCCAGGACAGCTTGTAACTAAGTAGGTCAGGCTGGCCTTGAACTCCTGATTAGATTCCCTGTCTCTGCCTCGTGAGTGCTAGGATTTCAGGCATGTGCCACTATTATCAATTTTCCAGGTATATTCTTAGTATCCATTTGATGTAAAGACTGATAGGGAAGACAATAGCTCAGCATTAAACAGGCCGGAGTTTCTCTGCTGTTGACACACTGGGCCAGATACCTCTCGGGAGTGACATCCTGTGCACGTGTAGCATCAGCCCAACCGCCACAGTCACGTCAGCAGTCCACATCAGTCCACCCTGAGAAGGTAGACTAGCTAGGGGAACTCCAGGTTGAGTGGCTGAAGGTTCTGGCCTTTCTCATTTCCTTCCATAAACTCCCACTGCGAAACTTTAAAACTCAGTACTTACTTTTCTCAGTTCATCTGAAATGAGAAATGGATCGCAGAAAGAATCTAAGCACTTGACAATATGTCCACTCTCTCGAACAATATTTTCACTGTATAACCGCTGGAAAAATGACATTGAAAGCTGTGTGCACGGGACATTTATAGCTTCAATTTTTTTTACTTCAGTTCCTGAAAAAGATATTTTGTAAAGAATGACAATATAAAAGTGAAATTTAGTGATTTTAGTTATTTCTAAACTTTTAAAAAGATGTATTTTTATCTTTTATTTCTGTGCATATGTGGTGTCTATGTGTCTGCCACCTGTGTGTGGGTGCCCACAGAGGCCAGAGGCAGCACTGGTGACCTGCAGCTGGAGTAACAGGTGATCGTGAGTCATGGGACATAGTTTCAAATTCCATCCCTCTGTTTTTGTTTTTTTGAGTCAAGGTTCTGGAACTCACTATGAAGATCAGGATGGCCTCAAACTCATGGACAGTTACCTTTTCTCGAGTGCTTTGATTAAACTTGTGTGCCACCATGCCTGGTCCCAGCTCCAATTTTTAGTTATTTCTAAAACCAACCATTATGCATGGATTCCAAGAAGTAACCAAGCACAACACAGATTTCAATGACTCAGTGTATAAAAGTGCTATA
Source organism: Bramus lutescens (assembly GCA_001685075.1). NCBI lineage: Eukaryota > Metazoa > Chordata > Mammalia > Rodentia > Cricetidae > Bramus > Bramus lutescens. The sequence continues at coordinate 50,593 of LOEQ01003209.1, read as the reverse complement.
CAAAGTCATGAATTAGGTCCCTGAACTACCATGAAGACAAAACCTGTCCCCAAAGTAGCTTCTGTGGTGCACACAAGCACACACATACACTATTACCTACTACCTACTACTACTACATTAACCTGAAATAAAGGTTAGGGACTAGAGAGGTGAGTTGGTGGCTAAGAACACTTGCTGCCTCTTCCCAAAGACCAGTATTTGGATTCTAGCACCTTCCTCAAGTGGCTCACAACCACTTTTAACTCTAGCTCCAAGAAGTCTCAGTAGGTACCCTACCTTAACACACAGACATAAAACAAAAATAAATCTTTTTCATTTATTTAGGTGTTTTGCTTTTAATAAAATAAACCTTAAAAAGAGTTTAGAGCCAGGTTGGCTAGTGGCTATAAGGCCAGCAACCAGGAGAGTAAGCCAGGAGGATTGCCACGAGTTTGAGGATGGGCTGGGCTGCAGAGCAAGTTTTAAACCAGGACATACGGGATATACGGTGTTACTCAAGTTTCAAAACAAAAACAAAAACATGTATAATAAAATATTATTTCCATAACTAGGTGAACATAAACTAGAGCAGTGGTTCTCAACCTCCCTAATGATGTGACCTTTTATACAGCTCCTCCAGTTGTGGTGACCCCAGCCATAGCATTATTTCATTGCTACTTTATAACTGTAAATATCCGATACAAACAATATCTGGTATGAGACCCCTATGAAGGGGTCTTTCCACCCTAAGGGTCTTTACCCACAGGTTGAGAATCAGTGAACTAGAGAATGCTTAATGCAAAAATACTTTGTGTGTTTAGTAGGGGGTTTATAGACCGAGTGTGTGTGTGTGTGTGGTGTGTGTATGTATGTGTGTGTGTGTATGTGTGTGGTATTATCAGGACAAGGTTTCACATAGCCCATGCTAACCCTGAAATCACCGTGTAGCTGGGGGTGAGCTTGACCTTCTGATCCTCCTGCTTCTGCCTCTTCAGTGGTGGGATTACAGGTATGCACAGGATTACAGCCATGCCTAGCTCTAGTCAGTGCTGGGGACTACAGGGCTCCTACAGCCCGGCATGCCCTCTACTGAAATGCATTTGTCAGAACTGCCTAGAAAACTTTGCTCCTTGGCCTTCAGGCAAAGATCAAATGTAGAATTGCCAATGAAAGCATAAGATTCTTTCACGTAAGTTTGGATTTCCATAATGAAATGCTCTATAATGCAAATTTAGAGCTAGGTTTGATAACACATACGTATAAGACCAGTACCGGAGAGGCTGAGGTAGACTAGCATTCTCAGTCAGCTACAGGGCCAGTCTGAGTTTCAAAGTGAAACCCTGTCTCAAAATAGGTAGGTATATGTGCGGTGGGGTAGACCAGAAAGATGCTCTGTGGTTAAGAGCATAGACTACTCTTACAGAGAAACTGAGGTCAGTTTCTGGCACCCACAATGGATGGCTCACAAGACTACGTAACTCCAGCTCCCAGGAGATGTGACAGCTCTGACCTCCATAGGGACACACGCATGTGTACACACACACACACACACACGCACGCACGCACGCACGCATGCACACACACACACACACACACCCCAAACCAAAACGCGAACGGTTGGTGCAATGGGTTAGTAGACGAAGGTGTTTCCTACCAGTTCTGATGACCTAAATTCAATCCACATCGTGGAAGGGCAGAACAAACTCCTGCAAATTATTGTCTGGAATGTATGCACACATAAAGACACACTGACTAAACGTTAACCAGAGAAAGCTGAGCACTGTTGCGCCTCACATCTACCACCGTCACTTGAGGGAAAGGCAGGACAGACATACACTGCAAGTTCCAACTAGGGCTGCATAGCGAGGCCTTGTTTCAGAAAACAAAACATCAAAACCAAAACAATAATTTAATTAATGATCATTTATAAAGTCTTCAAAGATGCCTTGAAAATATTTTTTCTTCATTACAAAGTCTCCCATGAGATCTCGCTGACAGTGTGTAAGACACAAAAACTTTTCCAAGCCAAGGTTACACTCAAGGCAGGGCTGGTCAAGTCATCTTAGACCAGAAGAGAAATGTGGGACAACCGCACTGGGGCCCAGCAGCTTCTTGGTTTTCTGAGACAGTATTTCCGTGTAGCCCTGATTGTCCCAGAACTCACTCTGTAGACCAGGCTGGCCTTGAACTCACAGTGATCCACCTGCCTCTGCCTCCTGAGTGCTGGAATTAAAGGTGTGTGCCACCACTGCCTGGTTAGCTTGGCTTCTTTTATATCCTTAGCTCCTCCCTCTTTGAGTCCTGGTCCCCAAAGCACACTTTTTCCTTAAATATATCTTTTAGAAATAGTTTTTCCTGTTAGTACACCTTAAATTACATAGCCATAAAGATTAAGACAAATATTTTTATTATCACCTCAATCAGCTTTCCCTTTCTTTTACCTACACACAGCTTGGTACAATGTTCTTTTGTCTTCTGGCTACCTTGTTGGCTTTAGGGACTGCAGGCAGGGCCCTGTAAATGTGACTGCTGAGTTCCATCTTCAGGCCCCACTACTGTATTGCTAGCTTGAGAAATGCCAGGGCTTAAAAGTAATCCTGGCAATTGTTTGCATTTCCTGTTTTGACTCTCCACCAGGTCATGCTGGAACCTGTTCTTGCAGGTCATGATCCTGGACATGGGGACAAGAAAGATGCCTGAAGCCAGGAACTATGTGTTTCAATGACTTCAAAAGCTGTGCTCCTGAGAGAAGCCCTTCTTGTTTTGAGGCCCAATCCTTTTAGGGAGCAGATGAGGCAAAAAGCCTACAGACTATGATGGAATAACTCTGGATGCTTCTGAAAGACTGAGGGGTAGTGAAGAGAGCCTGGCAGCTCCAGAACATGGGCTGGTGAGCACAGGGGAGAGATGATGATGGTGGTAGTGTGTGTGTGTGTGCATGTGTGCACGTGTGTGTGGAGACAGTCTTTGTAAACCAGGTAGTCCTGAACTGGCAATGCCCTGCATCTACCTGATCCAGCAAAGGGACTACTGGTGTGCACCCCCACCTGGCTAGCATGCCATTTTAACAAGTCAAACTTACTAAATTCAACTCAAACCCCTCAGTCTAAGTTGTGAAAACGGCATCTACTATGGACTAATGTCCATCACCTCAGAGTTCAGAGGATGATGGACTAACCCAGTGCCACTGCATTCTGAGCTGTGACTTAGCACACACAGAGTCATCAGAGGACAATGGACTTTGGTAAGACAATTCAGCCAATTGGATTTTATCCCCAGCTCCTAACTTCAGTTTCCTCACATGAAAAGTACTATTCATTCCACTTCAAAAGACTCCAGATTTGAACTCATTCAGGTTCAGAGTTCCATCTAAATGCTATAAAAGGTAAGACTGAGGTACAGTTCATTCTGAGGCAGAATTTCTCTCTACGTAAACCTGTTACATGAAATGTATGCTTCTAAAGTACACTGGTAGGCCAGGCAGTGGTGGTACATCCTTTAATCCCAGAACTCAGGAGGGAGAGGCAGGAGGATCACTGGGTTCGAGGCCAACTTGGTCTACAGACTGAGAAACCAAAAATAAAATATACTGATGAGATGAACATAGGACAGCCATTTCCACCCCAAAACCAGATAAACAATTATTAGGCACCAGGTGAACCAGTACCTAAGGTTTCTGTTTACTTGACCCCAAGTTCTGTGTCTGGGTGGCCCAGTCTCTGAGGATAAGATTAGAGGCTGTCTGGTCTGGTAAAATGACCTCTCACAGACATTTTTTAAAAGATTTGTTATGGAATTTTTGTACACTGTGTGAAGGTGTATCGCTGTAATTGGTGTAATAAAAAAGCTGAACAGCCAATAGCCCTGCAGGAGTTATAGGTGGGACTTCTAGGCAGAGAGAGGAAGTAGGGAGAAGAATCTAGGTGTGGGTGTGCCAGAGAGATGAGAGGCAGGGGAGAGACAAAGAGGAAGCAGGATGGGTGGTCCATGAGATAATGTAGATTAATGGGAATGTGTTAATTTAAATTATAAGGGCTAGTTAGAAGTAAGCCTAAGATAAAGCCAAGCTCTCATAATTAATAAATCTCTGTGTCATTATTTGGGAGCTGGCTGGTGGGACTCTTTACAAAGATTATTTTTTTTTTAAAAAATTGTGTGTTGTGTGTGTCTGCGTGTGTGGATGTGGATGTGGATGCAGGTGCCTTCAGAGGTCAGAGATGTTAGATCCCCAGAATCTGAATGGCCTAGCATGGGTGCTGGGAACTAAACTCAGGCCCCCTGGGAGAGCAATACAAGTTCTGAACTGCTGAGCCCTGATTTACCTTCTGGACCTTTCCTTAACACACAGCTCATGTTGGCAGCTGAGAAGCTCTATGGCCCAGCCCACAAGAGTAAGAAGTCCAAGAGCCCTTTAGATCAGCATCTTCACTGATAACCATCCCATTCTAATTTTAGTTTCTGCTGAAATGACTGATAACTCCAGAGACACGCCCTGATCTCTTTATCAGATGGTTTTCCTAGTATATCCCTGGTGTTCTCTTCAGAACAGGGTTTCTGGTGTCTCCCCAACTGAGCAGGACAACCTTCACAGGCCTCCCTTTCCAGTCTCCTCCTGCTTAAAAACGCCTCCTTCCTGGGCTGTGGTGGAAGACCACTTCCTAGCTTCCTCCTAGCTTCTATGAAGCCCTGGGTTCAAGCCCCAGCATGGCAAAGAGTGGGTGTGCTGCTGTAAGCCTGCAGCCCCTCAGCACTACAGAGGATGAGGCAGGAGGACTGCTTTGAGTTCAAAATTAACAGCCCCGGCTGTTGAAACTCTAGGCAATCCAGACTGATTTTGGGGGTAGGGATATAAAGACTCCAAATGAAAACTGAGTGGGGAAAAAAAAGAAAACTGAGGGGGAAGACATCAATATACCAGAAAAATAACAACAACAATAAAAAAATTGCAAAAAAATGAGAGGAAAGGAAGCCAAGTTGGTAGAAAAGCATTGGTAGCATTCAAAAAATTCCTCTTCAAAAAGATGAGTGCTGGGCTGGAGAGAAGGTTCGTGGTTAAGAGCACTTGCTGCTCTTCCAGATCTCAGCATCAGTCAGGTAGCTCAGTGCCTCTAAGTCTAGCTCCAGGGGAGCCAACACCCTTTCCTGGTCTCTGTGGGCACCTGCATGCACGTGCACACCCATGCATGTACATACAAATAAAAAATAAATCTTAAAAAACAAACCCAAGTGAAGTGTTTCTAATTTTAGAGTTCTTTTCCTACCTGTGAGGCAGGTGTGGCATCTCAGAAGCTCTCTTTGGGCAACACTTTGTTCTACCTGGTGGAAGGAGAGCCAACTTCTGCTAACTGTGCTCTGACCTATACAAGCGCACACACACCATAAATAAATGTGATTTTTAAATTCAACAACAAAGGCTCAGGGAACACTTGCTAGAGGCAGCAGACAGAATGCAGTGAAATGCTGTTCTCTGGACATGGCAGGACAGCTGCCCTCAGCTCCAAACAACTGTGGTTACCTGCACAAGACTGAGCTGGCTAAATCCCAACAGGGATGCAGGGTGGGGGTGGGGAGGGAGACTTCTTCTTTTGGGAGACTGGCCTCTGGTAAGTTACCCATGCTCCAGGGGATGCCCCACAACCATGCACACCTGGACAGCACTACTATTGGGGCTGGAGAGTTAGCTTAAAAACTATAGAAACCAGGTGGTGGCGGTACACACCTTTAATCACAGCACTCAGGAGGCAGAGGCAGGTGGATCTCTGAGTTCGAGGCCAGCCTGGTCTACAAAGAGAGTTCCAGTACAGCCAAGGCTGTTTCAGAGAAATCCTGTTTCTAAAAACAAAACCAAAAATCTAAAATACATTAAAAAGATATTAAATCATTGTGGTTGTTTGAAAGAAAATGACCCCCAGGAGGGAGTGGCACTGCTAGGAGGTGTGGCCTCGTTGGAGTAGGTGTGATCCTACTTTGAGGAAGTGTGTCAATGTGGGGGCAGGCTTTGAGGTCTCATCCATGGTCAAGCCATACCTAGCAAGTCAGTTCACTTCTTATTATCTGTGGATCAAAGATGTAAGAATTCTTAGAACCTTTTCTAGCACCATGTCTGCTGGCATGCGGACAACCAGCCACCATGCTCCCTGCCATGNCAGAGGCAGGTGGATCTCTGAGTTCGAGGCCAGCCTGGTCTACAAAGAGAGTTCCAGTACAGCCAAGGCTGTTTCAGAGAAATCCTGTTTCTAAAAACAAAACCAAAAATCTAAAATACATTAAAAAGATATTAAATCATTGTGGTTGTTTGAAAGAAAATGACCCCCAGGAGGGAGTGGCACTGCTAGGAGGTGTGGCCTCGTTGGAGTAGGTGTGATCCTACTTTGAGGAAGTGTGTCAATGTGGGGGCAGGCTTTGAGGTCTCATCCATGGTCAAGCCATACCTAGCAAGTCAGTTCACTTCTTATTATCTGTGGATCAAAGATGTAAGAATTCTTAGAACCTTTTCTAGCACCATGTCTGCTGGCATGCGGACAACCAGCCACCATGCTCCCTGCCATGAAGATAATGGATTAAACCTCTGAAACTGTAAGCCACCACCTCCGGTGAATGTTTTTCTGTTTTTTAATGATTTATTTATTTGCATTGGTGTGTCTGTGTAAGGTGTTCGATCCCCTGGAACTGGATTACAGACAGTTGTAAGCTGCCATGTGGGTGCTCAGAATTGAACCCAGATCCTCTGGAAGAGCAGGTAGTGCTCTTAACCACTGAGCCACCTCTCCAGTCCCTAAATGTTTTCCTTTATGAGAGTTGCCATGCTCATGGTGTCTCTTCACAGCAATAGAAAGCCTAACTTAGATAATCACATAAAGCCAAGTATAGTAGTACACACCCGTAACACCTGTAATCCCAACACTGGGGATATAGAGACAGGAGGATCAGAAGTTTATGCATAGCAAGTTGATGTCAGCCTGGGCAATATGAGATCCTGTCTTATAATAATAACAACAATAATGATGATAATAATAATAAATTAAAAAGGGAGAGGGATGTGATGGAGGGAACAAAAAAGAGGGGCTGGAGAGATGGTCCTGTTCAGCAGTTAAGAGACACAGTGCCCTTCCAGAAGCCTGAGTTCACATCTCAGTGTCCATATAAGGCATCACAGCCTATGACTCCAGCTTCAGGGGGTCCAGGCCTGTAGGCTCCAAGGCACCTGTGCATACATGCACACCTCTTCACATGGACAGATACAGTCACATAATTAAAGATCGTGAAAGACTGCAATAATACATTCCAAGTTTTCCTATAGAAGTGAGAGTGTAGGAGGGAGATGGTCAATTCTACCGGGGACAGGGTCCCATGACGGGAATTCCTGGGCAGGGTACAGCTGCAGCTCACACGTGCTTTTCACAGGAATTGGCTGACCTGGAATTGTTTAGAATAACAAATCATAGAGAAATTACTTCTTAAAGGCAGAACCTTTCTCTAGATGACACTTTAATAATACACTAAAACAATCCTTGGAAATTCTATTTATTTATTTGTTGTGTGTGTGCACGCATGCACGCGTGCCTGCCTGCCCATGCAACATGCAAGCATGCCATGTGGGGTCAGAGGACAACTGATTCCTACCAGTTCTCCCAAAGTACATGTCCAGCATTTTACCACTTGTGCCGTCATCTCCTCCAAAGACCGCATTGAAAACCAACATGAATGCTATATTTTAAATTCAAGTTTGAGGTTTCAACCGTGGAACTGGTAACACCATTCTATGCTGAATGATGTTTTACACTTTTTTCTTTTATGGGGGCGGCCACCATCCAGCTCTCAAATAAATCACACACAGAGACTTATTCTTAGTTATGAATGCCTGGCATTAGCTTGGCTTGTTTCTTGTCAGCTTTTCTTAACTTAAATTATCCTATCTTTTGCTTATAGGCCTTTACCTTTCTCTATTTGTATACCTTTCTTTACTTCTTTCTCCATGGCTCGCTGTGTAGCTGGGTGGCTAGCCCCTGGTTTCCTCCTCTCATTCTCTCGTTGCTCCTCTGTCTCCCTGCCTCCCAGAGTCATATTTATACTCTGCCTGCCAGCCCTGCCTGTCCTTGCTCCTGCCTCACTATTGGCCGTTCAGCTCTTTATTACCAGGTGTTTTAGACAACTTCACAGTTGAACAAATGCAGCGGAAACAAAAGTCACACATCTGAAAATAATATTCCCCAACAATTCCATTTAGAAAAAGGATCTGTGGGCTGGAAAGGGTTAGGGTCTGCCTGAAAGCAGACATGCAGGCAGAACACTGCATATATAATAAATAAAACCTTTTTTAAAAAATTAGAATGAAAATAGAGTTCGCAGAAGTGTGTGCAGTCTCTGTCATCTTAGCACAGGCTTCACAGAAAGGCCTGACTTGGTCCTAACTTTTGTTCAAGTTTTTTGTTTATTTATTTTGTTTTTCATGATTGTCTTAGGGTTTCTATTGCTGTGAAGAGACACCATGACTATGTCATCTCTTATAAAGAAAACCATTTAATGGAGGTGGCAGCTTATAGTTAAGAGGTTTAGTTCATTATCAACATGGCAGGGAGCATGGTGGCTGGTTGTCCGCATGCCAGCAGACATGGTGCTAGAAAAGGTTCTAAGAATTCTTACATCTTTGATCCACAGATAATAAGAAGTGAACTGACTTGCTAGGTATGGCTTGACCATGGATGAGACCTCAAAGCCTGCCCCCACATTGACACACTTCCTCAAAGTAGGATCACACCTACTCCAACGAGGCCACACCTCCTAGCAGTGCCACTCCCTCCTGGGGGTCATTTTCTTTCAAACNCATGGCAGGGAGCATGGTGGCTGGTTGTCCGCATGCCAGCAGACATGGTGCTAGAAAAGGTTCTAAGAATTCTTACATCTTTGATCCACAGATAATAAGAAGTGAACTGACTTGCTAGGTATGGCTTGACCATGGATGAGACCTCAAAGCCTGCCCCCACATTGACACACTTCCTCAAAGTAGGATCACACCTACTCCAACGAGGCCACACCTCCTAGCAGTGCCACTCCCTCCTGGGGGTCATTTTCTTTCAAACCACTACAATGCTGCTGGAGATTGAACAACCCAGATCTTTGTGTATCACTCAGTACACAGAGCTGTATCTCCAGCAAACATCCCTTAATGTACCAGTGAACTCCCTGAGTGCCCTTTCTTCTTACTCATCTCAATGTGAACAGCATTTAGCAGAGTAAATGGAAGGTAGAGGGTGTATATTTTCTTACCTCTGAGAGAAAACTGCTCTGATGTGCTACGCCAGGATGATAGCAGGAGATTTCCAGGACAGAGGCGCAGGGCGAGCGTGCTACAGCTGGCCACACATCATGAATGTCACAATTTGTACATTAGTGACACAAATCACTAGTAATAGTTGCTGAGGCAAACTTTTATTAAAATAGTTAACTTGGAAATACGAAAATTAATTTTCTTTACCTAATGTGGTCCACTGTCCAGGAGAATCTGAAAGTAACTGCAAATTTGGAATGATATTTGGGTCTTTGAAAAAAGCCTAAAATACAAATTTCAAGGGAACATGTTAGAAACGTTATCATAAATAAAATTAACTTTTGAAACAAATTAATAAAATATCATTTAATCTAAAGAAGAAAAATTCTGCTTTAATTACTGTTTTGTTTTTTTTTTTTCCCCTAAGGTACTGGGCATCAAACCCAGGACTTTGTCTATACTGAGCAACTGCTCACTCCCGAGCTATTTTCCCAGCCCTTGACTTTTTGACAGGGTCTCATTATGTAGCTCAGACTGGCTTTGAATTTGCTTTGTATTCCAAGTTTCCCTAAAAAATCTCAGTCCTCTGGCCTCAATACTGTGTGCTAGGATAACAGGTATAAGCCATTATGTCCAGCTTGAAGGACTTTGTGTTTCTTTTTTTATTTATTTTTATTTTATGAACATTGGTGTTTTGCCTGCAAGTATATCTGTATAAGGGCATCCGATTCCCTGGAAAAGAAATTACAGACAGCTGTGACCTGCCATGTGGGCTCTGGGAAATGAACCTGTGTCCTCTGGAAGAGCAGCCAATGCTCTTAACTGCTGAGCCATCTCTCCAGCCCCCATATTTCCTTTTTCGCAACAGGATCTCATGTATTCAGGCTAGCCTTGAACACACATGTAACTCACGGTACACCTCAGGCTAACCCTGGACTCCTGAGAACCCTGCTTCTATCTTTCGGGTGTTGGATAAGGTGTGTACCATTACACTGACTGGAAGAACTTTAAATTAAGAAAAAAGCTAATGAATTTTCTAAAGAAACAAACAAAATGAAATCAAGGGACAGTGAGATGGTTCAGGGGCTATAAAGCACAAGCCTTATGGCCCACGCCCAATGCCCAGGTTCCATGTAGAAGAAAAGAACTGACTCCCAAAGTTGTCTTTCAATTCCATGTGTGCACTGTGGCACAAGCTCACCCCAGCACATGAATATGCACACAGAAAATGATAGAAATTTCTTAAAAGAAAGAAATTAAACAGATATGGAGGCATGTGCTTACAATCTTCAGTGCATAAAGGGTGGAGGCAGGAACATCAAGAATATAAGGCAGCCCTGTCTCATACCCTGAGTGCCGCTGTTTAGATGCTACAAATAGAAGTAGACCAACTGACTCGCAGCAGTTGACCTAAAGCCAATCAAAATGTGTTTAAAATAGATTTTATAAAAATATTTTACTTTATTAGTGCACACGAGCATTTTGGGTCTCTATGTATGAAGGTATCCCAGAAGAGGTCACTGAATCTTCTGGAACTGGAGTTACAGGTTGTTGTGAACCACCATATGGGTGCTGAGAACCAAACCTGGGTCTTCTTCAGTAACAAGTGTTCTTAATGCTAAGCCATCTCCAGCCCCTGAAATACTCTTTTTAAATGTTCATTAGTGTTTTGCCATGGGAAGTTTCAGAACACCTGAAACTGGAGTTGCAGACAGTTGTAAGCTTCCATACAGGTGCTGGGAGTTGAACCTGGTCATTTAGGAAGAGCAGTCAGTGCTCTTAACTACTGAGCCATCTCTTTAGTCCCCAAATACTTTTTATAAAGGCCTCTTAAGGGGCTGGAGAGATGGCTCAGTGGTTAGGAGCACTGACTACTACTCTTCCAGATGGACCCAGGTTCAATTCCCAGTACCCACACAGCAGCTCACAACTGTCTGTAACTACAGTTCCAGATGATCCTACACTCTCATACAGATATGAATGTGGAAAAAACCCACCACTGTATATAAAATAAAAATTAAATAAAGGCCTCTTAAGTCAAACCAATTCTTTAAAAATTGAAATTACAGCTATATCCATAAAAATGAATTAAAAACAGTTTTGTTGGTTTGTTATAGAACTGACATCAGCCGGGCGGTGGTAGCATACGCCGTTAATCCCAGCACTTGGGAGACAGAGGCAGATGGATCTCTGTGAGTTCGAGGCCAGCTTGGTCTACAGAACTAGTTCTAGGACAGGCTCCAAAGCTACAGAGAAAAACAAAACAAACAAACAAACAAAAAAAAAACCCAAAAAGAAACTGACATCAAGGCATCAGAAGGGACTTCCTGTATGTAAACTTTAGGAAAATTGGTGCACTTTCCAAAAATAGCAGCTGACTCATAAATTAGTTTGCAGTAACAAATTTATACAGATATCAAAATGCACACAAAGATTAGATGAACTTGTTTGGTGCCATGAAAGAACACAGCCCCCGTAGAGCTGGCATGCACCCACCCACATCTGCTAGGGTTGGTGGGATGCAGCCATGGTCTAAATTCTGCTCCTGAGATGTATATAGGAGCACGTGCAAGCTTCTGGGGAAACTCTGTAAAATAAACAGCTTGTCACTGTTTACATGGAAAAGTCCTTCTCATTATTGGGCACATCTGATAGAGCTCTCTTTAGACCCTAAAGTGAGATTTACAGCCAACAAACTAGAAGACAGCTACCTGGATGCACCTAACACTAAACTTACTCTTGTCAAATTTACTCTCCATCTTTTACATGTTTAAGAGTGTAATACACACACACACACACACATATTACGACTATAACAGAGACCTGGGATTTGTCCAACATGTTCCTCTCTCCCTACTCTCAGCATCTTAGTCCTTAAGCTTTCCTCATAAGTACGTCTCTGAGTCACTTTTAGGGTTAGTCTAAAATGAGGGCCTCACCAAACACTGTCCAGAAGGCAACCATACTCATCATGATACTCCCAGTGCAGAAACCACACACTGTCTGGAGGTGTTGCCAGTTTTGTTTCACTATTTCCAGACTCTACGCAGAACAATCAGCCTTTCACAAACTGCCAAACTGACATTAGTGTTTTAATTATTTTTCCTCGAAAATAGGGTTTCACACCTGGTATGGTGGCACACAATTTTAATCCCATCAGGTGGAATTCTGAGTTCAAGGAGAGTTGTGTCTACAGAGCAAGTTATAGGACTACCAGGGATACATAGAGAAACCTTTTGTACAAACAAACAAAAAAACCAAAAAGGAAAGAAAACATGGTTTCACTATATAGCCCAGGCTACTCTTGGACTCACACTCTTCCCACCTTAGGCTCTGGGTGCTGGGAATCTAGACATAAGCTATCATGCCTGGTTTTAACAGGTGTCCAAGGAGATGTCCCCAGCTTTTTCCTTGAGCAGCTGAGGAGAGGGCGCCTCAACTGTCCCCATCCTATA
>LOEQ01003208.1:136067-150270 GCA_001685075.1 Bramus lutescens | reverse complement strand
TGAATACAATTTGTGTGTTGTTATTTCGGGGTATAAGCTAGCCGTGCGGGAGCTCGGCTGGACGAAAAGCAGGGCCCGCTCCCCTTATCACTACAAAAGATTTTGAAAATTGAAAGAATTGATTGAAACCATTTGCCTCAGGTATAATAAGAAAAAGAATTATGGCCAAATTTTTCATCAGAAACCATATAAGAAAGTATCTTAGTTACTTTTGTATTGCTGTGAAGAGACAATGATCAAGGTGATTTATAAAAGAAAGAGTTAACTGGAGACTTACTGTTTAAGATGAGTCCATTCCCATCATGGTGGAGAGCATGGCAGCAGGGAGGCAGACAAAGTACTAGAATAGTAGCTGAAAACTTGGTTTGGTTTTTTGAGATATAGTTTCTCTCTGTGTCTCTGACTGTGCCGGAACTCACTCTGTAGACTGGGCTGGCCTCAAACTCACAGACATCCACCTGCCTCTGCCTCCCTGAGTGCTGGGATTAAAGGTGTGCACCACCACCTCCCTGCTACATATTTATTCTTTAAAGGAGACAAAGACACAATTTTGGGTTGAATTTCCATGGTGTCAGATTCCTATTCTTGTGAAAGAAAGGAGTTAGGAAATGGTGCTGCTGAGCACCACTGTTCTTTGCCATGACCTTCACCAAGTAATAGTTTCTCAGAACTGTTCATATTCCTTCTGGGAATGCCCACAAAGAGCAGGAAACACCTATGTCTGAGGCTTCCAGGAGCTACACTATCCTGTTTGCTCACACATAGACTGTAGCCATTCACAGGAAAAAAATGTAGCTCAAAAGATTCTCACTTACATATACTGTGTTTGATAGCCTATGCCCCAGAAAAAAAAAATGTCCAGGCCTTGGTTGCTAACTTCAGATGCTGTGCCTCACTGACTTTCTGGTTGGTGATTTTCCTGAAAGCCTCCATTCTCTGGGCCATGGAAAGTTATTAATTTGCATGTCTCTCCAGGATTTCTCTGTTCACAATGGGTCAGCTCTGTTTCCAACAGCCCACCCACTTCTAAGATGAAACTGGGAGCCTTCTCATTATATTTAATAGATATTGTCAATGAATATTGAACCCTAGGTTGACAGATTTGAGACTCATTTTTAGCATTTTTTTCTGTATTTCCATCTGCATTGTTTTGGACAATAAATCTGGTGGTGACTACTACCATAGCTTCTCTGTATATTTAATATCTTTTTTATTTTCTATAATTTTCACTTTATTACTAGATTTCAGGAGTTTGCCAGTAATACTCTGGTGTCAGTTTATGGTGCCTGGAGTCCATTAGGCTGTACGGGTCATCAGGTTTGGAAATCTGGCTGCCATTTTCTCTTAGACTGACTTTTCAGCCCTATTGTCCCCTCTCTTTCCTCCTATTATATTTATGAGCTTTATCCAGACTCATGCTTCACTGAAGCTCTGCTTATTCATTGTCCTCCTTTCTGCTTCACCATGTTTCTATTTGGAGAGAGTGTCATTCTGTCTTCAGGTTCACTGACCAGTGACATTTTTATTTCAAAAATTGTGACTATCCGTTCCAGAATTTGCATTTAGAGCTATTCATATTTCTCACATTTCTTTCATACATTTGCCCTTTTCCTTTACATTTTTAACATAAAACTGGACATATTGATGTACACTTGTAATCCAAATACTTAGGAGGCAGAAGAATCTGTGTTCAAGGCCATCTTCTGTTACATGTATGCTTAATGCATGTTGCTAACTCAAAAGAGAAAACAAGTCCACACCATAGGACAAAGTTTAACTCAGACTGAGACTAAAGGTTGTCCAGAACCAGTTGAACATCGTAAGGTCTTGAGGTACTCATGTTGATTGACAGAAAATGAAAACCTGACAGAAAAAAATAAAATCACTAAAGAATAAGGTTGCCAAAGGTAAAATTAGCAAGGCATAAAGGAAAATCCTTAACTAAGTAGAAAGACAGGAAAATGTCATTATGCACAGAAAAATAAAAAAAAACAGAACTAGACTAAAAATCATAGATATAATGGAATTAGCTGATAAGGATGATGCGATCTAATGAAATTGTGTTCAGAATATTTTTTGTTGTTATTTTTGTTTGTTTTGAGATAAAGTCTTACTTACATAGCCTAGAATGGCCTCAAATTCAATACATAGTCAATGACGGTCTTTAACTCCTAATTCTCCTGCATCCACTGAAGTACTAGGATTATGATGTACCTAGCTTTATCTTTAAGATGTAAAGAAAGACGATACATTTTATGATAACCTTCTATGTTCTTCTCTGAGCCTGGAACATCTGTTCCATTCTGGTCAAGAATATCTACACTCTTCTAGAAGGAACTGTGGGTTGCATAGTTTTTCTTTTATCATCTCTTGCTATTTTTTCTTCCACGCTTGCTCCCTGAGGCAGTATCTCAGCTGGGTCATCTGGATATCCAAGAGCACTTCACTTAGATTATCCTGTTGAGTTGCATGAGACCTTTCCACCTAGGGTGCACAAAACGACACAAATGAATGTTTTTTTTCAAAAGCCCAAGAATAAATAAAAATTAGACTGTAAAGAAAATATGCCTAAAATATAGACGAACAGGATAACAGGAAACCTATATAAAATAAAAAAGAATTATTAGGGTCACATCCAGTGTGCATACTTGCTTTGTTTCTATAAACAAATTAACCACCTCAATAAATTCCATATTTGAAAGAAAATTAACCAGGAATGGGGAAATTATTATCTAGTTACTCCTCAACAGCTGTCTAGCAAGAATTTTTCTGTTTTTTTACTTAAATAATTTTAACTGAAGACAGCCTAATTATAGCAGTAGAGGTAGAAATCTTCACACACAGATGTCAAATGGTTTTAATGAGATACTTTTGTAATTCATCACCTTGCCCTCATATATCCATGAAAAGCAATGGTTGTTTTCCCATTTTCTCTTTTTGTCAGTAGTCTTTTCTATTGATGACATGTTCCTCCTTTTTTTCTTGGATATAAATATCATTAAATTTCATTAGAATTTTCAATCAAAATGAACACAAATTATATGGCACAAATGTGTTTTCTTAATGGCAATTTGTGTCCTTGAAATAATACATTTATGTTTATTGAGCCATTTAAAATAATGTGCAGCCAAATGTTTTATACAGCATGTAGTTTAAATAGATCTACTATTTGAATCTGCAAACAAGGGTATGAATCTGGCAGAAGGCAAAACACAACAAAAACCAGCAAGGAATTAGCAAAGTTAAATGGGGAAATAACATACTTCACACATTTCTTTCTCATAAATGAGACGTCCTTCTCAAATCATCTATCAGTGGGAAGTCATAGCCTACTTCAGAGAACCCAGTTTTAGTGGCACAAAAGTAAAGCTTGAAATTCTATTCTAATACAGGTTTCATTATTCTTATTTTCTTTTTCTGTTTATCAAATAACTATATGTTTTTAAAAAGTAAAAGTATTTCAGAACAAAAATTAATAGCAACCTTAGGTGCTCCTTGTTAATCTTTTTGTGTGTATGTTTCTTATCCCCGTGCTTGTTTTATTATGGAAAATACCAAATCCACTCTAAAACAAAATTAAGGACACAATGAATGTTCATAATCTTTATTATCCAACATCAGTGGTGTTCAACCTTGGTATTTTCTCTGCTTATCTCTCCAAATTCCCACTGGCCTCTTTAAGAGCAGTTTCAAAACATGACGTTCCAGTCAAGAATTATTTTGTGTCTATTTCTTTTTTATTATTTTTCTTTAATTTTTAAAGCAATCTTATTTTACATACCAATTCCAGTTTCCTCTCCCTCCCCTCCTCCTACTCCTCCCCACCCAGCCTTCCCCCACCCTACCCTTCATCCACTCTTCATAGAGAATAAGGGCTCCCATGGGGAATCAACAAAGTCTGTCACATCTCTTGAAGAAGGACAAAGGCCTTCTCTACTGTATCTAGGCTGAGCAAGGTGTCCTCTCAAAGAGAATGGGCTCCGAAAAAAAAAAAAGGTCATGCACGAAGAATAAATACTGGTTCCGCTACTAGTGGCTCCACAAGCTTCCAAAGCCACACAACTGTCACCCACATTGAGAGGGCCTAGTTCAGTCTTATTCTGTTTCTTCAGCTTTCAGCCTGGAGACACTGAGCCCCCACTAGCTCCAGTCAGCTGTTTCTGTGGGTATTTCCATCATAGTTTTGACCCCTTTGCTTGTAAGGTTGCTTCTCCTACTCTAGGACTGGACTCCAGGAGCTTGGCCAAGTGCTTTGCTGGGGATCTCTACATCTGCTTCCAACAGTCACTAGATGAAGGTTCTGTGATGACAATTAAGGTAGTCATCAATCTGATTACAGGGGAAGGCAGTTTGGGTACCCTCTCCACTATTGCTTAGATTCTCATCTGGTGTTGTTCTTGTTGATTCCTGAGGATTTTCCTAGTGCCAGGTTTCTCACTAACACTGTAATGGCTCCTCAATCAAAATTTCTCTTTCTTTGGTCTCCCTCTCTGTCCTTCCCCCAACTCAACCATCCCATTTCCTTATGTTCTCCTGCTGCTTTCTCTTCTCCCCTTCCCACACCCTCCCATGTTCCACCTTCCCCCTCCTCCCACACTCCCAATTTACTCAGGAGACCTGGTCTATTGCCCCTTCCCAGGAGGATCCATGTATGCCTCTCTAGTGGTCCTCCTTGTTTCCTGGCATTCCCTGGGTTGTGAACTATAGGCTGGTCATCCTTTGCTTTGTGTCAAATATTCATTTATGAGTGAGTACATGCCATGTTTGTTGTTCCATGTCTGGGTTACCTCACTCACAATGGTTTTATTTATTTTCCTAGTTCCATTCATTTGCATGCAAATTTCAAGATGTCATTTTTTTCTACTGAGTACTACTCCATTGTGTAAATGTACAACATTTTCTTTATCCGTTCTTTATTTTAGGGACATCTTGTTTCAAGGTTCTGCCTATGACAAACAATGCTGCTGTGAACATAGTTGAGCAAATGTCCTTGTGTTGTGAGTGTTCATCCTTTGGGTATGTGCCCAAGAGTGGTATTGCTGTGTCTGAGGTAAATTGATTCCCAATTTTCTAAGAAACTGTCATATCGATTTCCAAAGTGGCTGTACACGTTTGTACTCCCAGCATCAATGGAGGAGTGTTCTCCTTACTCCACTTCCTCTCCATCATAAACTTTCATTTGTGTTTTTGATCTTAGCCATTCTGACAGTGTAAGATGGTATCTCAGAGTTGTTTTGATTTGCATTTCTTTGATGGATAAGATGTTGAGCAATTTTTAAGTGTCTTTTGGAAATTTAAGATTCCTCTTTTGAGAATTCTCTGTTTAGAACTGTGCCCTGTTTTTTAATTGGATTGTTTGGTATTTCAATGTCTAGTTTCTTAAGTTCTTTGTATATTTTGGAAATCAGCCCTCTGTCAGATATTGATTGGTGAAGATTTGTTTTTCCCATTCGGTAAGCTGTTGTTTTGTATTGTTGGCTGTGTCCTTTGTTTTAGAGAAGCTTCTCAGTTTCTGGAGGTCCCATTTATTAATTGCCAATCTTAGTGCCTGTGCTACTGGTGTTATATTCAGGAATTGATCTCCCATGTCAATCCGTTCAAGACTACTTCCCACTTCCTCTTTTATGAGGTTTCATGTGACTCGACATATATTGAAGTTTTTTATCCATTTAGACTTGAATTTGTGCATAGGGATAGATATGGATCTATTTTCTTTCTTCTAAACGTTGACATTCAGTTATACCAAAGCCATTTGTTAAAGATACTATCTTTTTTTCCCTTGTATAACTTTAACTTCTTTATTAAAAATCAGGTGTTCATAGATGTGTGGGTTAATATCAGGGCCCTTGACTTAATTCTACTAGTCCGCCTGTAGGTTTTTGTGCCAATACCAAGCTGTTTTTATTACTATAGCTCTATAGTGAGCTAAAAGTTAGGGACGGTTCCTCTATTGTACAGGATTGTTTTAGCTACCCTGGGTTTTTTGTTTTTCCATATAATGTTATGTATTGTTCTTTTAAAGTCTGTGAAGATTTTTTTCTAGAATTTTGATTGGGATAGCATTGAATCTGTAAATTGCTTTGGTAAGACTGCCATTATTATTATTATTATTTTTACCATGTTAATCTTACCTATACAAGAGCATGAAATATATTTTCATTTTCTTACATCTTCTTTAATTTCTTTCTTAAAAGATTTAAAGTTCTTGTCATACAGGTCTTTCACTTGTTTAGTTAGAGTTACCCCAAGATATTTTATGCTGTTTGTGGATATTGTGAAGGTTGATGTTTCTCTGAATTCTTTCTCAGTCAGTTTGTTATCTGTATATAAAAGTGATAGTGATTATTATTATTTTAGTTAGTCTTGTATTCTGCCACATTACTGAAGGTGTTTATGAGATGTCAGAGTTTCCCGGTGGAATCTTTTGGGTCACTTATGTGTATACCATAATACCATCTGTAAATAGTGAAAATTTGACTTCATTTTCAGTTTGTACCTCCTTGACCTTTTATTATCGTTTCTCTAGCTAGAACTTGGAGTTTTATATTGAACAGATACAGAGAGAGTGGACAGCTTTGTCTTCTTCCTGATTTTTGTTGAATCACTTTGAGTTTCTCACCATTTAGTATGATGTTGATGTTGGCTGTTGGCTCTCTGTATATTGCCTTTATTATGTTTAGGTATGTTCCTTATATCCCTGATCTCTCCAAAACCTTTATCCATGAAGAGGTGTTGGATTTTGTTGAAGGCTTTTTCAGTATCTAATGACACAATTGTATGGGGTTCTCTTTCAGTTTATTTAAATTGTGAATTACATTGACAAATTTTTGTATGTTGAACTATCCCTTTGTCTTTGAGATGAAGTCTACTTGATCATGGTGGATGATTTTTCTGATGTGTTCTTGGATTCAGTTTGCCAGTATTTTGTTGAGCATTTTTGCATTAGTATTCATGAGGTAGATTGGTCCTTAATTCTTAGTATAGTCTTTGTGTTGTTGGGTATCAGGGTAAGTGTAGCCTTGTAAAAGGAGTTTGCCAATTTTCTGTCTATTTCTATTGTGTAGAAAAATTTGAGGACTATAGGTGTTAGTTTTCTTTGAAGTTCTGGTAGAATTTTGTGCTGAAACCATCTGTACTTTTTTGGTTAGAAGACTTATTTTTTCACGTGTATATAGCTGTCTATAAACAGCCCTTTATTTTAAAAGAAAATTTATATGGTTAAAATCGTCTTGCTTTTTTTCATACACACATGATACATGGGTACAGCCCCCCAAGTCAAGTGTGACCAGTGAATGGATTATGATCTCTCTGATCACATAGCCCTGCATCTTTTCTTTCACTCATCTGTCCCTCTTAGCTGAAACTGACTCTACCTCCCTTCTCCCTTTAATATTTCCTTTTAAATTGATTTTTATTGAGCTCTACATTTTTCTCTACTCCCCTCCCAGCCTCCCCCCTTCCCCCTTCAACCTTCCCCCAAGGTCCCCATGCTCCTAATTTACTCAGGAGATCTTGTCTTTTTCTACTTCCCATGTAGATTAGATCTATGCAAGTCTCTCTTAGTGGCCTCATTGTTGTCTAAGTTCTCTGGGATTGTGGATTGTAGGCTGTTTTTCTTTGCTTTATGTTTAAAAACCACCTGTGAGTGAGTACATGTAATAATTATCTTTCTGTGTCTGGGTTACCTCACTCAAAATAATGTTTTCTAGCTCNTTCCTGCAAAATTCAAGATGCCATTATTTTTTTCTGCTGTGTAGTACTCTATTGAAACTTTGATGAATGATTCTATTTCCTTAGGGGTTATAGGTCTATTTAAATTGTTTATCTTATCTTGATTTAATTTTGGTATGTGATATCTATCCAGAAATTTTTTCATTTCCTTTAAATTTTGCAATTTTGTTGAGTACAGGTTTTTGTGGTATGACCTGATGGTTTTCTGGATTTCCTCAGTATCTGTGATTATGTCTTCCTTTTCATTTATGATTTTGCTAATTTGGATATTCTCTCTCTACCTTTCAAGTAGATTGGATAAAGGTTTTTCTATCTTGTTGATTTTCTCAAAGAACCAACTCTTTGTTTTGTTAACTCTTTGTATTGTTTCCTTTGTTTCTATTTTATTGATTTCAGCCCTCAATTTGATTATTTCCTTGCATCTACTCCTCCTGGGTGAGCTGGCTTCCTTTTGTTCTAGAGATTTCAGGTGTGTTGTTAAGTTACTAGTGTGAGATTTGTCCAGGTTCTTTATGTTAGCACTTAGTGCTATGAACTTTCCTCTTATAACTGCTTTTAAAGTGTCCCATAAGTTTGGGTATGTTGTGCTTTCATTTTTTGTTGAATTTTTGGAAATATTTAATTTCTTTCATTATTTTTTCCTTGATTCAGGGATGATTTTGTTGAGCATTGTTCAAGTTCCTGGAGTTTTTGAGTTTTCTGCAATTAGTGTTTTTGTTGAATTTTAACTTTAAGCCATGGTGATCCAATAAGATACGGGGGGGGGTTCCTTCTTTATTTTTTTGAATCTGTTGAGGTTTGCTTTGTTACCAAGTATGCAGTCATATTTAGAGAAGGTTCTATGAGGTGCAGTGAAGAAGGTATAATCTTTTGTGTTTGGATGAAATGTCCTGTAGATGTTTGTTAAACTCATTTAAGTCATAACTTCTGTTGGTTCCTTTATTTCTCTGTTAAGTTTCTGTCTGGCAGTCCTGTCCAGTGATGAGAGTGGGGTATTTAAATCTTCCACTATTATTAGTGAGTAGGGTTTGACGTGTGATTTACGCTTTAGTAACTAACTTTTCCTGATGTATGTGAGTGCCCTTGTATTTGTGGAATAGATGTTCAGAATTGAGTTCATCTTGATGGATTTTTCTTGTGATGATATGAAATGTCGTTCATCTCTTTTGATTAATTTTAGTTTGAAGTCTATTGTGTTAGATATTCAGATAGCTAGATTTTGTGTCTATTTCTAAGAGATAAAATGTTTCTTTCATTTTGATTTAGTTTAGTATCACAGTAGTCTGGTTTAGCTCTTTTTATCTTTTGTCATCATAAAAGAGTCTTGATTACAGTTTAGACATAGGACAAGCATATTGGGAAAATTCTTGCTTATTCCACTAATTTCCTCAAAGTCACTTCCATTTCTTTCTATGTAGGAAAGTCATTTCATTGGTTTATTCTTCAACTGTGTCTTGGGAAGTGAGGCATACATTTTTTTCCTTTGTGAAACAAAACCCATGGAGTATATCACTGTTCTTTGCTCTGCCCTTTTACTTGTTTAAGGACCATATCTTGCATAACTAACTCAACAGTCTATGGTTATCTTCACTTTACCTCTACAGTTCTTATACTATGTGGATTTATGATTATTCACCTGTTCCCCATGGGTAAATATTTGGCTCTTTTGTAGTCTTTTTGTCCTGTGTGTGGTGTTTCATAGAAGAAACTTGTGATTGTGTTACTTTATGTATTTGCCAGTTTGCTTTTGGGATACATGCACAGAAGTGGAATCTCTCAGTGAAATTGTGATTCACATAAATTTGTTGGACAATGCCTATTTTCCTTTTGCTCAGTTAATGCTTTGTGTGAGAATTCCTATTCTATAGTTTACCACCAGCTATGGTAAGCATTTGGATTTTAGTCAATTTAATATGAAAAAAATTACTACAGTATTGAGTTAATTGTTGTGATTTTTTCTCAAAAGGTTTATTGTACTTGAAGAGAAATTTACAAGTCATAAGAATTTTTCACAAGTAGGCACATATCATACCACAGCTACAATGCTCAGGGAACATTATGGAAGGACTGAAAATACTGTAAGAACCAGATGATAGAAATACTGTCTTCTGGACAGTATATGGATGTGGCACTGATGAACTTACAGAAGCTGTAGCTACTTGCTTGCTATCTGCATGAGACTAGGCATATCATCAACATTCCATCATGGATGAGGAATGACTCTTGAGGTTTCACCTCCGTTTGAAGAGCTATAGGTAAGGAATAGCTGCTAGTCAATGTACAGTCATGTTCCCCAGTGTTGCAATTGGTATGTTGCTCTTGCACAAGAAAGTAAAGGGATATTTAGGCAAGCCTAATTAAATTCAGTTGGACACACATGCACACACATGTGCACACATATGTGCACACAGACACAACATGGGCAAAGGAGAGATTTGCTAGGAAAGAGGCATTTCAATAGGAGTGGCAAGGAGATAAGAGAGTATGGGGGTGACTATGATCAAAGTATAATACTTGTACATGTAAAATTGTGAAAGAATAAATAAAAAATAAAAAGAATGCCTGCAACTCAATGGCTTATATTTATACCATTACTTGTATGGGATATGTAACAAGTAACCCTTTATTCATAGGACTTTTATCCATATTTTTTAAGATTTTTCTTTGTGGTAAGATATAGAAATACTTAGTTCTCACTTCTCAATACCATTTCAATGTATGACAGAATGATAGCTTACTTTCTCTTGAATAACATGATAATATGTCTAGTTTTTGTGTGCTGAAGGACGTTGTTGTATTGTTTATGTTTTTTCTCTAATGTCAGTGAACATTTGCACAGTTTTTCATAGACATCTAATAGAGATTGAATGTTATTAGACACATATGATCCAGGATCATATTGCCCCAAATAAAAAATAGTGTAGAGTCAAAATTTTACATGATTAAGGTTTTTTAGTTATGAAAGCATTATTCTAAAAACTATAATTATGAGATGAATGTTGGAACAATGAAAAATGTCTGAATTGAAAAATGTATCATATAATCTTGAATTTAAATGATTACCCAAACTGTAGAACTGAACAAATGCTGCTTCACTATTTAAGAATTCATCTAATGGAATTATCAGCTTCTAGACAACACATAAGAGAATTTTATTAAAAATTGTGTGTCAGAAGGATCGTGGAACAAAGCAGAAAAGAGAAACAGGATATAAAAGCCAGAGGGCAGGGTGGAGCGCTGTGAAGTGCTGTCTTCTGGGCATGGTATGGCTATCTCAAACACAAACTCACAGCAGCTGTGGTTACCTACATAATATCTTTACAACATCAAGCCCTTTAAATCCCTTCATGGATAGGACATACTCTAGCAAAGCCCTATACCTACCTGAGAAGCAATTGGCAGCTTCTTCGGGGTCTGGTTACAAATAATTGTCCACACCCCATTGGACAAACTTACACCCATGCACATAGGTGACATGATTCGGACTAAGTGAGTTATTTAAAATTTTAAAAGGGACACGAAATTGGGGGAGATGTTTTGACAGAGTCTGGGGGCAGGATACAATCAAGATATATAATCTACAAGCATAAAAACTTAACAAATAAAGTATTTAGAAATAGTGTAGGTTAATTAATTGATATAGACTAAAGAATAGACTGAATGTCTGAAGCAGATACATTGGGCAGGCAAGCCAAGCCATTTACCCTTAAATTTAACTATCTGCTTTTAGTCAAAGTTATAAAGAAGAAGAAGTAAGAGGGATAAGGGGAAAGAGAGAGGAGCGAGAGAGAGGGGGGAGAGAGAGAGAGAGAAAGAGAGAGAGGGAGAGAGAGAGTCAAATATCAGCTTTATAAATAATCTTAGCGAAGTCAATAGACCGATATGTGGAACTTTGGTGTTGAGTTTTCAGTGTAATGCCTAAATGGTAAATAGCTGCAGAAACATCTACAGTCTTGAGGACACTGAAATTTGCTGTACCACATTTTAAAATTCACTTTTCAACAGTAAAAGCCAGAAAATTTACAATCTTAGTCATTTTAAAATGTATTCCTCGGTAGTGTTATTTTATGTCTATTCATGTTTGTGAAACTAATCCATCAAGAGCTTTCATCTTCCAAATGTGAAAATGTATATCCATCAAGGAATGTGCTTTTTTCTCTCTTTCATAGCCCTGGAAGATACCACTGTCCTTTCTGTGTCTCTGATGATACCTCTCAAGACTTGACAGGTAAATAGAAAGACACTAGGTTTGTTTCTTGCAATTGGTTTATTTCACATAGGATCTTTTATTTTTCTAGGTTCAGCCATTTGGTACATGACTTGCTTGACTTTAGTGTAGTTCTTTTATGTATGGCATACAATGTTGTGTATATTTATTGCCACCTGCTATATACATCAATGTCTTTGTTACTTTTCTGTTGCTGTGAAGAGACACCGTGACCAAAGCAAGTTATATAAAAAAAGCTTTCACTGGGGCTTACACTTTTAGAGGTAGAATCCATGACCATCATGGTTTGGGAGCATGGCAACAGACAGGCAGACATTGCTGTGGAGCAGGGGATTAGAGCTTAGCTGATCAACATGCAAGAGGTAGAGCAACAGAGAGAACTAACTAGGAATGGCATAGGCCAGTCAAGGCTCTCCCCTCAGTGACACATCTCCTCCACCAAATCCATACCTCCTAACCCTTACCAAACAGTTCCACCAACTAGGACCAAGTATTCAAACACACGAATCTATGTACAGAAGTGTTTGCTGGAGGATGATTCCAGCTAAGTCCCTAAGCAATAGTGGAGAGGGTTCCCTATAATCAGATTGATGACTATCTTAATTGTCATCATAGAAACTTCACCCAGCAACTGATGGAAGCAGATGCAGTGATCCACAGCTAGTTTAGGGTCATGCTCCCAGAGTTCAGTTGCAGAGAGGGAGGAGCAATAACATGAGAAAAGGGGTCAAGACCATGATGGGGATTCCCACAGAAACAGCTGACCTGAGCTAGTGGGAGCTCACTGACTCTGGACTGACAGCAGATGAACCTGCATAGGTTCAATCTAGACCCACTGAATGTGATAGTTGTGTGGCTGGGGCAGTCTGTGGGATCAGGATTTATCCCTAGTTCTGGAACTGGTGTTTTGGAACCTGTTCTCTTTGAAGGGATACCTTACTCAGCTTAGGTATTGGGGGAGGGGGCTTGATCCTGCCTCAAAATGTTGTGCCAGACTTTGTTGACTCCCTATGAAAGCCTTACGCTTTCTGAGGGATGAGTTGGGGTAGAGTAGATTGAAGGTGAGGGAGAAGGAGGAGGGAAGGGAGAGGGAACTGGTATTGGTATGGAGAATGAAAGAAGCTGGGTTTAAAATTAATTAAATAAATAAATAGAATTGTATCAGATGACAAAAAGTGAAGCATGTGCTGGACGGTACAGTAGTTTTACTTTTAAGGTTCTGAGAACCATGCTTTTATATACTAGTTTCTCTTATGACTTCGCCATCTTCTAGTTCTCTCATCAGTGTATAGTGGTTTATCTTTCTTCACAGACAAGGATACTTCTTCCTCCCCATTTGTTTCCTGATTCCTATTTTCTTTTTCTTTACTCTATCATTCAATACATCTTGACCACAGCGTCCTTCCTCATCTCCCTCTCATCCTCCTGTTTCCCCTCCCCCCAAGATTCACTGTTATAGGAGATAAGAGCCACTGAGTAAGTGTGGGATGATGACATAGTTTTAAAATCTATGGCATTTCAAGGAGACGGTGTGACATTGGCATAAAGAAAGGCAGACTGATCAATGGTGTCTCAAGAGATCTTGGAGAAATATCATCAGCAAAGAGAACTCAGCTTCCTGGAAAAGGTAATAATTGGACAATACAAAAATATTTCTTCTCATTAAGTATGCCTGAGTCAATTGAGAATGAATACAAGAAGAAAATAAATCTCAAAACCCTGTCTTATGCCAGTTACAAATTATCATCTTTTTATGGATTAAAGATCTACATGTGAGAAGTTTAGAAAATATAAAGGAATGTCTTTGTTTCAATTTTGCTATAAACATAGGCAAAATTTCCACAAATAACACATAAAATACATTGTCTTATATTAAAATGAGAACATACTAAGAAGCTCCTGTGATAATGATGCTTTGAATCATAGTATGGTAATATTTACAAATAGGTTTGAATGCAATAGAGGTGATAGGGAAGAAACTTGGCAAATGCCTTCCCACCTTCACTAGTTATGAGAAAACAAAAGATATAAGTTTAGTCTGACATTACATTCTCCAAAATAAAAGGAGAGATGGGAGAGAAACAGAAAATGAGTGGCTATCTTTTGTCATGATCTTCCAAAGTGTTGTCTATTGATGGCTCAATATTCTCCACAATTATCTGTGGGATGACCCTTAATGAGAAAGAACATAACATCTTCCTTCCTTCCTTCCTTCCTTCCTTCCTTCCTTCCTTCCTTCCTTCC
>LOEQ01003208.1:107604-121315 GCA_001685075.1 Bramus lutescens | reverse complement strand
GGCCAAGGCAGTTTCTTTATTAACCAATGAAAGTAACACATACACAGATGACCCTCCTACATCAAGTAAGGCCTATCTTTGCCCCCAGACAAGCTGTCCTACTGTGGTCATCTAGCTGCAACTTTTGCCATTACTGAGTATGTGGAAAGAGAGAAGAGAGCTCAGGGCATGTAGCCCAGAAATGGCCTGGGTTATGGCTGAAATTGTGGCAGTCCATACACATGCACTGTAGCCTGCTGAGTCAAACTCACACCATGCTGTGGAACCAGAAAAAGTAGGAGACAGGGAAGTTTGAATTGCTTAGACCTCCCACAGTAAAAGCCAATCAATAGAAATGCCTAGATTCTATTTGGTCCATGAGCCAAGGAGCCTACATGAATAAATCTATGGCTTTCAACAGAGGAGAGAATTCAGAAATTCTCCTAATTTTTTGAGTACAATATTTAAAATTAAAAAAGCAAAGATAATAAAAAACAATTTGGTTATACAGTGTCTAAACTTGTAGACACAGTGGTCTTGGAACCTCTGTAATTGTGGACACCTGAGAACCTGTAATTTGTTAGCCACCTTTAACACCGGCCTCTAATGGGGCCTGCTAAACATAAAAGCATGACCTGTGCTTACAGTAGGCAATGAGGACTGGCTGCCTGGTGCCAAGTACCCAGGCAGGATGGTAAAGTAGTACAGGTAGCCCTGCTTCAGCTATGAGCTCAGATCCTGGTTCCCAACCTTACAACCAAGCTGCACAAAAGTAGCCTCAGGAACTGCAGCTTCAGGCCAGTCAATGGTCTGTCAAAATGTAAATATGTAAGTTAAAGCCTGTCAGTTAGGCAGACTTGCAACTTGGATTAGAAAAATAGTTTAATGAAATAACCAATGATGAAAATCTTATTTTAAATATCCTATGGGAGACTTTGAACCATTAAGTGAAATTCTTAAAGGGAGAAGTGATCCAAATTCCACTAGACAGCTTACAGAAACTTCCAGAGAGATACTCATGCAAGGTGGAATATGCTATACAGAGACAGCAAATACATTATATTAATTGCAATCAGCCTTGGCAAGAATGTATATTAACTACAAAACTTACTCCTACAGTAGTATTATGGCAAAATGGTCTGCTTTTATGGTTATATCTTCCCATTTCTGCCAGTTAAGGTGAAGCAGTAACTTGCTTAGCACAAAAGAGTAGGATGGAACCTAGGAGATATTTTGGCAGAGAACCTTCTATAGTCAACATTCCTTATTATTTGCAACAGATTAATAGGTTATTTAAAAATAATCATCCTTGGGCAATTGTGTTTGCTCAATTTAAAACCCTGATTAATAATCTTTTCCCAGATGATCTATTGTTATAATTCATACAACTATATTCCTTTAGTTTTCCTAAAGTTGCAAAAGATCCCTTAAAAGATGTTGAGTTCATTTTTACAGATGGTTCTTCCAATAAAGGAGCTATATATATCGTAAATGGTGAGAACATGTGGTGCAAACAGAACTGGCCTCAGCTCAAATAGTTGAGCTATGAACTGTTGCTATAGTGCTTCAACTTTTTGCAAATAAGGCATTTTAATCTATATACTGACAGGCAATATATTTTTAATGCTCTTCAAGTCCTAAAAATCATCCCATATATTGGGAATAGCAATAAGCAAGTTAAAATGCTATTCCAGCAAATTCAAAATGCCTTAAATCATAAAACTTTTTACTCTAAACTTCTTAAATGTCAAGAAGCAGTCTGCCATTACTGATTTTGGCATGATGCAGTCTGAGAAAGGAAAGAAGATCATGGTGACAACTGGTGATACCTAGTTTGTTGATTGACTTACTGTATAAACTTCCAGACCAAGTGAGTCCTATTTACCTTGGAGCCAGACCAGCAATGCTGATTGAACATTTGGCTGTTTCATATTTTAGGGTACAGAGCTCAGATTACCAATGAAGCATTCAAACTGGTATTGAAACGTTGAAAGAACCTGAGAACTGATGCCTCAATTTTCTCCTCAGGGAAAAAAAAAGACTTGTTACAAGGAGTCACTGGAGCCCCTCTACAGATAAGAGGAGGGTAGCCTTAGGGTTTTTACTGCTGCTCAGAGACTAGGACAAACACTGAAAAGCAGCATTGCAAATAGACTCTCACCCATCACAGAAACCTTTTCTTGATTTTTGATTAGAAAGGATTTATGAGAATTGTGATTTGACAAATTGTGTTTATTATTTTACTAGAATTATGGTATTGGCCTGCTAATATTTATAACTGCTTTAGTTCACTATAAGATGTTAATGATTAGAAAAAGATTACAACTCATCAAATAGAAGTGTGACATTACAAGTGAGTTCTTGGATTTGACATGGTTGATAAGACAAATTTAGATTTTGATGCAGCTGAAAATTGTTGAAACATGCTAGACCATTTCAAAAGGCATTCCCACCCCTGGTGATCCTCTACTTCTTCAACTCGGAGATACTGTAGCCATAGGAACATGTATATTGCAAAGTGTTATCTGCTTGCAAATGACTATCTTGATTTTGGTGAACTCCATTGACAAAATATTGGCTCATAGGTACAGGGTGCCAAGAGATGCTTCCTTCCTTAACCCCTTTCTTATAGCAGTTGGCAGTCAGAGATTAGTTTGATCCTCCCCCCTCCAGGTGCTTAAGACATGGGAATGCGTGACTGGAATGCATGTACCAAAGACAGGTAAATTTCGAGAATGGTAAAGTGTTAACCTAAGGCAGATGCAATCATCCTTCTTGTATCAGAAGCTCAGATCTATTAAAATTAATAAAAAGGGAGGAATTTTGGAGGCCCAAAAATGCGAGCCTATTTCCACCTTGTCTGAAGGTCAGAGTCTGAGGTTGCACAAAATTGTTGACAACAAATAAGGTTACACATCCTGACCCAGTATGTGGTACTTGGTTCTTTTGACATTAATATGGCACATACAGGTAGATCCACTCCATTCTGACAGATGGTCAGGGTAGGCAAGCATACTTCTCTTCCTTCTTTTGTAATAAGAGTTTACCTGGAGTGTGGCTGCTTTCAGGATGTTTGGTCTAGTGTGGGTTCACTGCCTAAACTACAGAATGCTAATGGTTTGATGGCTCAAAATGTTAAAGCAGTTATCTGTCTAGACAGGAAGTGAATAACATGCTAACAGAAAAGGCAGACCACAGCCATATGGTGTGCCAGACTTTCGCCATGAAAGTCATCATGAAGATGGAAAGTGCTGTACTCCTGTGACAGGGTGTTTATGATAGGTCTTATCATTTGTGAGCTAAAGTAGTGTGTGCATATGCATCTTAGTTTACACTAAGTTTTAAACAGTACAGGTTTATTTAGTCATTCAGTCACGCACAGTCCCACCAACATTAGATGATATAGGCATTCCAGTGAGGATGAGGAGCAAAGTGGCAGGATGGGAGCTTCCAGGGACATTTTATGAAGTTTTCATTCTCTTTTCTTACAGCAAATGGGTATCTTCTTCATAAAAGGAAACCAGCTTAAGAGTTTCTAAATTTACATCCCACATGTTTAGCTCCAACTGAAGCTCAACACTGTACAGAAAGTTTATCAACCTTATTAGAGTGAGCTTTTACACCATAAGTAAAGTTGAGAGCAGGGAGGAAGGATGAATAACATGGATATTTTCTTGTTGTTTTCCTTAATCTCTTCTTATGTCCTGCCCCCAAACAATCAGGCTACCCAAACCACTCCCTCAAGTTCCCATTCCTCTATCCCCTATCCCACCCCCTCCCCAATTTACTCATGAGATCTCCCCTATTTCCCCTTCCCAGGGAAACCTATGCATCCCTTTGTGGGCCCTCCTTGTTATCTAGCCTCTATGAGGCTGTGGATTTTAAGTTGGTTATTTTATACTTTACTCCTTATATCCACCAATGAGTATATACCATGTTTGTCTATTTGGTCTGGGTTACCTCACTCAGAATGATTTTTTTTCTTGTTCCATTCGTTTGTCTGCAAATTTCATGAGGTTTTTATTTTTTTACCACCGAGTTATACTTCATTGTGTAAATATACCACACTTTCTTTATCTGTTCTTTGGTTGAGGGGCATCAAGGTTGTTTCCAGGTTTTGTAATTTATTTATTTTATTACAAATAAAGTTGCTATGAATATAGGTGAGTAAGAGTTCTTGTAGTATTATTGAGCATCCTTTGGGTATATATTCAAGACTGGTATAATTGGGTATTAAGGTATATTGATTTTCAATTTTCTGAGAAACTGCCATATTGATTTCCAAAGTGGCTGTGCAAGTTTGCACTCCCACCAACGGTGGGTGAGTGTACTTCTTACATCAATCCTCTCCAATATAAGCTGACATCAGTGTTTTTGATCTTAGCCATTCTGACCGGTGTAAGATAGTATCTCAGAATTGTTTTGATTTGCTTTTCTCTGATGGCTAAGGATGTTTAAGTGTCTTTATGCCATTTGAGATTCTTCTGTTGAGAATTCTATTTAGAACTGTACCTCATTTTTAATAGGATTATTTGGTATTTTGGTGTCAAATTTCTTGAGTTATTTATATATTTTGAAGATAAGCCCTCTGCCAAATATCTGTTTGTAAAGATCTTTCCCCATTCTATAGGCTCCATTTTTGTCTATTAGTCACATCCTTTGCCTCACAGAACCTTTTCAGTTTCAGGAGATCCCATTTATTTTATTTAAATTTTTCTTTTCTTTCTTTTTTCAGATAGGGTTTCTCTGTAGCTTTAGAAACTGTCTTGGAACTAATTCTTGTAGATCAGGTTGGCCTCAAACTCACAGTGATCTTCCTGCCTCTGTCTCCCAGGTGCTTGGGTTAAAGGCATGTGCCACCATCGCCCAGTATATTTAAAATTTTTTTATCCATTTTTATATACCAACAACAGTTCCCCCTCCCCCTCCTCCTCTGTACCCCCACTACTCACTCCCTATTCATTCCTCACAAAGGGTAAGGCTTCCTATGGGGAGTCAACAAAGCCTGTCACATTAAATTGTGACAGACAGAACCAAGGCCCTCCTGCTGTATCAAGTCTGAGCAAAGCATCCACCATCAGGGAATGGGTTCCAAGAAGCTAGTTTATGTAACATGGATAGATCCTGGTCCCACTGCCAGAGGCCCTCAAACAGACTGAGATATGTAATTGTCATCCACAGGCAGCGGCCCTAGTTTGATCCCATGCAGTCTTCCTTGCTGTCGGTCTAAAGTTCATGAGCTTCCACTAGCTTGGGTCAGTTGTTTCTGTGGGTTTCCCCATCATGATCTTGACCTCCCTTGTTCATATAATCCCTCCTCCCTCTCTTCAGCTGGACTGTTGTTGCTCAGCCTGCTGCTTGACTGCGGATCTCTGCAACTGCCTCCATCACTTACTGGAAGGGTACTGACCAGTCTGATTACAGGGGAAGGCCAGTTCAGATACTCCAATGTTCCAATTATTAATAGTTGATCTCAGTGTCTGTGCTACTGGTGTTATATTTAGGAGCTTATCTTTTGTGCCACTGCATTAAAGGCTACTTGCCACTTTCTCTTCTGTAAGATTCAGTGTAAATTGATTTATATTGAGGCATTTGATGCCCTTGGAGTTGAATTTTGTGCAGGGTGATAGATGTAGATCTCTTTGCATTCTTCTACACATCAACGTTCAGTTATGCCAGCATCATTTGTTGAAGATGCTTTCTTTTCTTCCATTGTATAATTCTGGTTTCTTTGTCAAAAATGAGGTCTTCCTACGTGTGCGGATTTATGTCATGGTCTTTGCCTCAATTGAATTGATCCACATCTCTGTTTTTTGCCAATGTCAAGCTATTTTTTATTACTATAGCTCTATGGTAGAATTTTAAGTCAAGGAAGGTGATATCTCCAGAAGTGCCTTTATTGTAAAGGGTTGTTTTCACTATTTGGAGTTTTTTTTTCCATATGATGTTAAGTTTTGTTCTTTGAAGGTCTTGTGAAGAATTGTGTTGGGATTTTGATAGAAAGTGCACTGAATCTGTAGATGGCCTTTGGTAAGATTGTCATTTTTACTATGTTAATCCTACCTATCCATGAGCAAGGGAGATCTTTTCATTTTCTAATATCTTCTTCAATTTCTTTCTTCAAAGTTTTAAAGTTCTTGTTATATAGGTCTTTCACTTGTTTGGTTAGAGTTACCCCATGATACTTTATATTATTTGTGGCTATTGTAAAAGGTGTTGCTTCTCTGATTTCTTTATCAGCCTGTTTTTCATTTGTGTTTTCTTAAGGAGATCCTGTAAAACAGCCTGAAGGTTTTAGGGTTTTACTCTGCTCCTAAATGTGAAGCTGCCACCAAGTTACAATGTGGCAAAGACATGGTGCACAGCCAGTTGACACACAATAAGAAATATGTATTACCCATTTCAGAATTGGCTTTATTAGATAGAAATTCAAAACTCAGGAACTTCACTCATGTAATGTGAAGACAAGCACTTACACAGAGGTACATCATCATTTTTCTTTGAAATATAGGAGGTTTTATGTTTAATGAAGTCAAAATTATCTATATTTTATTTTATTACTTGGACATGTTATGTAACACATATTTAAGAATTTACTGCCAGAGCCAAAATCATATAGAAGTCATGCCTTCATTTCCTTTTATTTTTTTTGAGTCCCCCATGTGTTTCTGCTTTATTATTTTCTTGTTATTAAAGTAATATTATTACAATTATAGTTAATTAGAATGCATATAATCTTATGATCATACTAATACAAATATTATTATTTATGATTTTATTCTTTATTATATCTCGCAAAGATATTTTGGCTCTTCTGAGTCATTTGTATATTCATATGATTCTGTAGGCAGTTTGCTAATTTCTACAAAAAAACTTGGGTTTTTGTCTAATGACAAGAGACTGTATCTTTAGATCAGTTTGAAAACATGGCTGCATGAGTGACATTAAGACTTTTGATCCTGTGAACATAGGATAGTTTTACATAGATTTAAAAACTTCTTTTCTTTAAAAAGTGGGCTCCAGTTTTCAGGGTATTGATTTTGTACTTGTGTAGTTAGATATCTTTTTCATTCTTCTGTGGAGTTGCAAAAGTTCATGCCCTCATCATTTCCTTTTATCAACACAGTCCTGACGGAAGCTACACACATCATGATGATGAACTTCAGTCTTGGGACACTTCAGGTTTTTAAGATGCAAACTCATCTTCCCAACATTGGGAGGAAGAAAATTTTATTTTCTTGGCAGACAAATGCCTCTGTCCTCTACCCTGGAGGGAAATTCCACTTCTATTTCCCAAGTATGCATAAAGATATTTTAGAACAAAAGCAGTACCAGGTGCGCAGAAATGTTAGAGAGCAGTAGAGGATTCCTTTTTCCCCAGGATCCATATAGACTGGGACAATGATTTCACTAGAATGCTTGCTGAATAAGTAATGCAGGACAGACACAATATATATACCCGAGTTTGGAAAGAGACCTAGAGATACCCCTCCCTTCTTCCGGCCCTTCCCATATCCCTTCTTTTTGATATGGCAGTTTAATGATTTTTAATTTCTTTTCCATTTGTTTCTTGGAGTGCAAATTTACTATTATTTGTTTATTTCAGAAGGGATCCATACTTTTCATCATAAACTTATGATAGACATGGGATGACACAGGTATCATCTCAATCTGAGGATTGCCATGATTCTTTAAATCTGATTTCAGCTAGATTTTAAAATTTAGTGAAGACTAATGTATCACCAGTCTTTAAAAATAATATTTGCTTTTAATTCTCTCCTCTATCTATCTCCCCCCTCTGTGTGTGTGTGTGTGTGTGTGTGTGTGTGAGAGAGAGAGAGAGAGAGAGNNAGAGAGAGAGAGAGAGAGAGAGAGTGTTGGTGCCCTTATGAGCCAGGCATCATATTTTCTAGAACTGGAGTTATAGGTGGTTATGATCCATGTGATGTGGATTCTAGAAACTGAAGTCACAGCCTCTGTAAGAGCAGTAAATCTCTTAAATGTTCAATCACCCCTCTAGCACCAAGTAATTTCATCATAATTAGAATTTTTGGTCTTATGGAGAGAATATTTTCCTATGCCAGAAACAAATATTTAAAACATAGGTTCTCTATTTTTTTAAAAATTCATGTTTAGATTTAAAGCTTATCCAAACTTGATTTTGTAAAATATAAATTGATAGTTAAATATTATTTTACATAATCTGTAATGACAAATTAGTTATATATGGCTACATTGTTTGCAATCTGTACTCTATTCTGTTGAATTATATTATAGAAAAATCTCTCAGTCTTAGTTTCATTAGTTTTATTATAAGTTTACTAAGAGTAGCATGTGTCTTTGTGGAATATGGTTCTTTTTTTATAGATTTTTTCTTTGTGCCAGGACTTGAAATTTTAATACAGTTAGTATCACCTTGTCAACATAGGCATAAACATACAACACTAGAAAATTATTTGTGAATGTAGTGAACTGGATTTGTGTTTGTTTGGATGAGTTCTTGTGATAGTAGGCTGTTTATTTGTCCCCAGATGCCCAGAACAGAAATAACCAAACAGAAACTGTATTAATTAAATCACTTCTTGGCCTATTAGCTCTAGTTTCTTATTGTCTAGCTCTTACATCTTAAATCGACCCATTGTTACTATTTTATATTTACCACCAGTCTTGCGGCTTACTGGCAAAGTTTCGGTATGCCTGTCTCTGAGGGTGGCTACATGGAGTCTCTCTGACTCCACCTTCTTTCTCCCAGCATTCAGTTTAGCTTTCTCCACCTACCTCTATTCTGCCCCGTGCAGGCCCCAAACAGTTTTTTTTATTATTAAACAATGGTATTCACAGCTTACAGAGGGGAACCCCACAGTTTCTATGCTCATACTGTCAGCAGTATGCTGCTCCATTCCCCTGTTACCTCAGCAGGGTACACAGAGGATGTGTAAGTGACAATGCCTTGTGATAGTTTAATTTATGATTAATTGATTTCTATGCTGTCAACATGTACATGTGAAATGATATTGATGGAATGGTAGTTTTATTATTTGCTTTTCAATATTTGTATTAATTTCCTTGTCTTGGTTGTAACTTCCAGTGCATATTGAATAAAACAATCAGCTCTTCATTATCTAATTTCTAGTACCTCAGGGAAAGTTTCAATAATTACTTATTTTCAAAGTTAATAAAATTCTACTAGGGTATTACTATTGACCCAAAACAATCTGTGTTCCTATAACATGCAGGTAATAAGAGATGCCTCATGTAGAATTGATCTCAATTCCCTTTTTTAAACTTGGTTAATTGCCTTTATTTCATTATTGGCTTTCTCTTATTGTCCACAATGTTATATATTCTAATTCCTTAAAGCTAGATAATTAAGTTTGGCTTATCTTATTCTTCACTGTTTTATCTCTCGTGTTTCCAGCTTTTTTGAAGATTGTCGTCATTCTTACTATCTTACATTTCTTAATTTGCAATTGATTTATTTTCTTCATCGTCTCATTTCAAGTTTCAATCATGTAAGTGCTTGCTCTGCTTATAAATATTTCTCTTATTGGAAGCCTGTGGTTTAGAAAGCAATGCTAGATTTGTTCCATGAGTATTTGTTGACAGGGGTTTCTGTCCTGCTCAGTCCTGCAGCCCAAAGAAATACACAGAGGTATACTACATTTATTCTAAACTGGTTGGCCTATTAGCTCAGGCTTTTCATTAACTAATTCTTACATCTTACATTAACCTATTATTCTTGCCTGTGTTAGCCACATGGCTTGGTACCTTTGTCAGTGAGGGATTCTCATTTTGCTTCCTCTGTGGCTGGGTGATGACAGCAGACTGACCTTTCCTCTTCCCAGAATTCTTCTGTTCTCATTGCCCTGCCTCTATGCCTCTACTTCCTGCCTGGTTGCCCTGCCTACACTTTCTGCCTGGTTACTGGCCAATCAACATTTTATTTAAAAAATACAAGCAACAAGATAAAAGACTATTGTCCCACAGAAAACCCTCACTTTTATTTTTTAAACAATAACTCTGAATCTAATATCCTTTGTTTACCTTTTCTCCTGTCCATTATCACAACAGCTTGTAACCAACATTTTAAACAAAGGCAAACATCCATAATTCAATTTTTGGGAATGTGGGCATAGTTTTCCAGGATACTTCCTGCTGATTGAGGCCACTGATAATCTTATGAGGACTTAAAGAAAATTTTGAAATATGGTCAAGCTCTAAATGTAATATTCTGTTAGGCTTAATTATCTCAGGCAGCAGTCTTGAAGCTTCTGGATGCAGAACTCAGAGGAAACTCCAACATAGATCCTTTGAAATGTTGGATCGTCTGGACCAACCACTCATATTGGAGATTCTTCAGGTGGTCTTTCTTGATCAAACCTGATTTTTTTTTAGCCCAGAATGAATACACAGCCTCTCATTTCCCATGGAAACAAAAGCAAAACCTTTTCTCCAAAGTAACATAACTTTTGACTTAAATTTTTTTAGAGGTTCTTTTCATTTGA
Source organism: Bramus lutescens (assembly GCA_001685075.1). Lineage (NCBI taxonomy): Eukaryota > Metazoa > Chordata > Mammalia > Rodentia > Cricetidae > Bramus > Bramus lutescens. The sequence continues at coordinate 110,831 of LOEQ01003208.1, read as the reverse complement.
AACTATTTTTATGGTATCTCTCTCTTTTTCTGATAACATGTGTCTTTTATTTGCTAAGTGATATGGCTAGGATTAAAGTCATGGTTTTGATGGCTAGATCCAGCCCATTCCTTAGCTTTCTGACTGTCTAGCCTTGTGGCAGAGGTACTGGCTGGAGCCATGTTTATTGACAGAACTCTATAGCATTTCCAGGTCCCTGCCACCACCAAGAAGCATGCTATTGGCTACTCATAAACACCATATAAGTGTTTGGTGATGGGGCCTTTTAAAAGAACTGCAAGGTTTTTGCTGCTAAAGCTGAGTCAGGGAGCCTCTCTTAAATGAGGTGTGCTTGCCTCTAGCAAACAGAGCCCACCTGAGAAAATGTTACAAAGAAGCCATGCTTAACTTTATTCTTTTTGTGTCTAGAATTCCTTCTCAAACTCTCTCAGGTTTTATGTGGATGTTGGCACCATTTGCTGACAGGAGTTTCTGTCCTACCTGGTCCTGCAGCCATTCAGTACCAAAGAAATACACAGAGGTCTACTACATTAGTTATAAAATGGTCCATCTATTAGCTCAGGCTTCTTATTAACTAATTCTTACATCTTATATTAACCCATTATTTTTGTCTGTGTTAGCCGCATGGCTTGGTACCTTTGTCAGTGAGGGATTGTTATCTTGCTTCCTTTGTGGCTGGGTGACAACTGCAGACTGATCTTTCCTCTTCCCAGAATTCTCCCGTTTTTGTTGCCCCTCCTCTACTTCCTGCCTGGCTACTGGCCAATCACCATTTTATTAAAAATAATACAAATGACAGGATAAAAGACCATTGTCCCACAGCAAGTATTTATTTACTTTTAAAATTTTAATCTTTACATAGTCTAGTTTACAGAAGGTAGTATATAACAGTGAATGTATGTATCTCTTACCTAGATTACCAAACTGCTAACATTTAAGATGTGATTGATGTTTATCAACAGTGGTAAACCAAGACTTCTATTTTGTTAGCTAAATTCCATCATTTACATTATGGTTCATTCTTTTATACCATTCTGTGTATTTTTATAAACACAAGACACCATTTTAAAATAAACTTTTTCCTTTTGGGGTGTGCAGGATACCCAAGGCAGATATTAGCTGAAGTGGCAGAGAGGTTACCTGCAAAAGACATGAATAAATAGGAAAGGCTATAGTAGAAGAGATTGAGTCACTTAAAACCAACAAATAAATTTAGCAAAACAACAAGACAATTCCAAGACAGACTCCTGCCCTGATGAATGGCACCAAATATGTAAAGAAAGAATTAATGTAAATCCTTCTTAAAATCTGCAAATTATAATGACATTTTATAACTCATTTTAAGAAATTATCATTTCTTTTATACCCAAAGCAAGGAGACACCACAGGAAAAAGAAGTCTACAAGAAGGGTACCTCCTAAAACTTCTCCAGCAATGCTGGCTGATGGCTCTGGCTGGACAGATAAGTTTTACTGAAGACTGAGACAACTAAGATTTATTTCAGAAATTCAGTGGTGATATAAGAACTGGGATCAATAGGTAAAACACAAATTAATTATTTAAAAAACTAATCAATTCGCTACAGAAACAGAATGAGAAGATAGGAATTGGAGATACTGTCTTCAGATGGCAAGAAGCTGCTATATGAGTCACAGTGGTCAGGAAAATGGAATACTCTCCCCTCAAGTGCTCAAAGGACTAGAGCAGTGGTTCTCCGTCTTCCTAATGCTTGGACCCTTTAATACATTTCCTCATATTGTGGTGAACCACAACCATAAATTTATTTTTGTTGCTAATTCATAACTATAATTTTGATACTGTTATGAGTCATAATGTAAATATTTTTGAAGGCAGAGGTTTGTCAACAGGATTGAGACCATCTGCTGCTGCCATCTCTATTGATGGTCTTTGATTTTTGGAATGTTCCTTAGTGATTTTACACCTGAGATTTTAAAAAATAAAACTTATATTCCACTGTTTCTGGATGAAGACAGTCACATATTTCAGTCAGATAAAGATGCATACTGTCTTCTGGTTGTTGTTGGTTTTATTGATTAATTACAAAGGGTACAGGGAACCCTAAGTATGACGCAGACACACACAGAGTATTTCTCTTTGGCATTCTGTCAAGTCTTTTTTCTTTTTCTTATTGTTGCTCTTTGTTTTGACCTGTATGATTTTCTTTTCTGTGTGATCATGCTGTTGTCCCTTTGCCATGCCGCTCAGATGACAATATATTTCCTCAAATTTATCTATGTTAAATTGTTTTTACTTCCTGTGCATTTGCAGACTCATCCAGCTTCCGTCTACTTTTCAAGTTCCCAAACCTTCCCTAGGGTGTTAATTATTGTTATATAGCTCAACCCTACTCTAAGAAGCAATTTCAAATGTTTTTAGAGTAGCTTGTGCGTGATAAAAAAAATGCTAGGCTGCTTGGCTTAAATGGCAGAACTTTGTTTCTCACAGTTCTACAGAGTGACAAGCCCAAGATCAAGGGGCTAGAAGATCTTATGTCTACGGAAGTCAGTCTTAGGAATTGGCTTCATTTCAAGTTGTGATGAAATTGCTTTGAAATTATTTTTCTACTCCAAATTGTATTTACCTGTCTTAATTCGATAATAATGTTAGGTTTCAAATCTGAAATCCTCTCTGCTCAAAAGATTCTAATTTTGAATTACATGTTCTCTGGGTAGTGCTTTGTTGAGATGCTGTCCTAGTTTGTAGAAAGATGTCATCAGGAATGATATTTTGAATGGTACAGTCCAGTGTCTGGTCTCCCAAGCTCTCGGATTCCTGGTCTGCCAAAATCTAAACAGTTATTTTCAACCATATTCTATTGCTATTACTGTGCCTTCTCTACTATAATGGACTGAGAGTCCTCTGAAACTGGGCCCAAATAAACTTTTTCTTACTTAAGTTGTTTTTGTAGTTGCTGCAGTCACAATTTGTGGTCACAAAGTTAACTAATATAAACATACTATGTGAATGCATATACAGACCTAAATACAAAGCATGATACATGCACCTGTTTCTACCTACACACATGTAGAAATAGAAAAACAAAGACACCTAGATACACAGATATAAACACAGATACATACACATATGCACACAAAGAGAAAGAAAACATTTACACATACACACTCAGAACACACACATAGAATCTATCTATAATCTATGTTTCTATCTATCTATCTATCTATCTATCTATCTATCTATCTATCTAT